>OZ024930.1:178292283-178472602 GCA_964017235.1 Sabellastarte sp. h YS-2021
CAGCTTCAGTCCAGAGGTCAATGTCTCCACAAAGGTCAACCCACTGACCTTGATAGAGGACAGAGCTATGTCTGACAGGATGTGAACACAAACAGCAGCCACCGTGCTAATCTGGGGTCTGGACAGGGCAAAACCCTGGAAACATGGAGAGAAAATGTCACAATTTTACCTCTATGTCCAACATAGCTATATCAATGTTTAAATATTTCTACAAGAGAGTATAACACTGTAAGCCATGTTACATAATCCCAGTATTAAGACTATTTCACTAAAATACTGGATGCAAGAACACTCACAGAGTGCAAACATATAGATCAACATAGGCCCTAAAATCCTTTTAAAAAGACCTGGATTTAGAATTAGTAGCAGATTATTCCCATAATAAAATCAGTTCCATGTTAGACCAACATCTACCAGCTGTAAATATGACCTCCCTGGAGGAGGGAATCAATTTGAAATAATGTATTAAAGTGTTCCTCCATAACTTGTATTTGTCAAGACACACCTTCTTACCTGCTTAGTGATCAGGTCCAAGATACGGACACACAGTGTGTAACACATTTCTTCAATCCTTGTTACCGTGGTGACCAGTTGGCCCAGCCACTTATACTGGGGGTTGTTGTGTAATGTGAGGCAATCTAGGATGTCTCCAATTGAATGTAACAGTGTGTCTGTCACCTGATTAACAAGAAAATATAACCAGTATCTCATCTCCAGGACAAAATCATCACAATACACAAAATACTGGCCCTAGTTTGGTTCCAGAGCTCCTGGGTTTGTCAATGTCATATGAATTGAGATATGAAGGGTCAAGTGTGACATCATCTAAAGATTCAGACCCCATGATTTCCTGAAAACTGTTTCACAATTGGAACACTTAGGATCAATAACAAGGGAGATACAGACTTTTGGTAAGTTGAGCCAATTGTCAAATGAGGCCCATGAAAACACTGAGAGTCCTTGTGTTTCTATAAATAAACTGACATTCCAAACAAGTACAACCAATACTAAGGGAGAAACAAGGTATTTTATGTATTAAGACTCTGTTTGACCTTGAAGAAAGGGTGAAAGCTTATATGAATAAAGGAGCTTAAGTTCAAGGTCCCGTATATATCAACATTTCACATTTCACTGCAAATTTGAATATCTTCCATTGTGTATCTCTATAACTAGAAGCTAAAATATCACTCACAATGGGCATCAGTAGGGGAATTTTGCCTGGTGACCTTATACAAAGAAACGAAAGTTCAATTTCCCACAGGTTTTATGACATATATCTATTATACACATTAGCTAACAACTATTAAAGCTATGGTATACGATAATCTAGCCAAAATGGGAAAAAAATTTCCAATAACTGACCTACTTAAGACTGCCATTACAATTGAATGTCAAGACCGACAAAAAATAGACTTCATGTCTTTACCTATATACACTAACATATCAAAATGAAAGCTCTAAATCCATTACTTTGAGTTATCACACTCCGAAAGGGAATCTCAGTGTTGCAATAGGTTTCAGTTTTGCAATAAGTTTAAACTGACTAACTTCCCAAACTAGCAATATAATTGACATTTAACATATCACCAACAGTGAATTACATGAGATAATATGTATCAGTCATCTGGGCAACAGTCAACCAGTAGTGTATGTAACCTTGGTAACAGCTGCACCATTGTTAACACTCAAAATTAGAGTCATCAGTAACAGTGAAGCAATAGGCAATGATACACAGACATCTCTATAATGAATGTTCAGTTCACAAGAACATAATGTCTGAATAGTTTAAACAAATGACATAGAAATACAGTTTCCAGAAATCGTTTAAATTAAAAGTACCAGCTTGAATGAATGGAATTTTCAGTTATTCCTGTGCATATCTTTACAGGAACATTTAATATTTATACAACAAGACAAAATTATAACTCTCTGCTTGTTATTTCTGAAATTAAGTAAGTTAAGTTGGTAATTTTTAGTAACAGTACCCTACCTTGAGATAGGCCTGTTTTACACGAGGTTTGCTGGTGTCAACATGTGTTTCCAGAACCTGTGTCTGTACACCTCCAATCTGTACACATGCACAACACTTGTCATACACAATAGATAGCTGAGCTGGCAGAGTAGTGGGGAGTGGAAGACCCGGGGTGTCAAGGCTGGAACAGAAAGGAGACAGTGACTGATGTGAGGGCTGGAACAGAATGCAAGCAATCAGTGACTGATGTGAAGGCTGGAACAGAATGTAAGCAATCAGTGACTGATGTGAAGGCTGGAACAGAATGTAAGCAATCAGTGACTGATGTGAGGGCTGGAACAGAATGCAAGCAATCAGTGACTGATGTGAAGTCTGGAACAGAATGTAAGCAATCAGTGACTGATGTGAAGGATGGAACAGAATGCAAGCATTCAGTGACTGATGTGAAGGCTAGAACAGAATGTAAGCATTCAGTGACTGATGTGAAGGCTGGAACAGAATGTAAGCAATCAGTGACTGATGTGAAGGATGGAACAGAATGTAAGCAATCAGTGACTGATGTGAAGGCTGGAACAGAATGCAAGTAATCAGTGACTGATGTGAAGGCTGGAACAGAATGTAAGCAATCAGTGACTGATGTGAAGGCTGGAACAGAATGTAAGCAATCAGTGACTGATGTGAAGGCTGGAACAGAATGTAAGCAATCAGTGACTGGTGTGAAGGCTGGAACAGAATGTAAGCAATCAGTGACTGATGTGAAGGCTGGAACAGAATGTAAGCAATCAGTGACTGATGTGAAGGCTGGAACAGGATGCAAGCAATCAGTGACTGATGTGAAGGCTGGAACAGAATGCAAGCAATCAGTGACTGATGTGAAGGCTGGAACAGAATGCAACCATTCAGAGACTGATGTGAAGGCTGGAACAGAATGCAACCATTCAGAGACTGATGTGAAGGCTGGAACAGAATGTAAGCAATCAGTGACTGATGTGAAGGCTGGAACAGAATGCAAGCAATCAGTGACTGATGTGAGGGCTGGAACAGAATGCAACCATTCAGAGACTGATGTGAAGGCTGGAACAGAATGCAACCATTCAGAGACTGATGTGAAGGCTGGAACAGGATGCAACCATTCAGAGACTGATGTGAAGGCTGGAACAGAATGTAAGCAATCAGTGACTGATGTGAAGGCTGGAACAGAATGCAAGCAATCAGTGACTGATGTGAAGTCTGGAACAGAATGCAAGCAATCAGTGACTGATGTGAAGGCTGGAACAGGATGTAAGCAATCAGAGACTGATGTGAAGGCTGGAACAGAATGTAAGCAATCAGAGACTGATGTGAAGTCTGGAACAGAATGTAAGCAATCAGAGACTGATGTGAAGTCTGGAACAGAATGCAAACAATCAGTGACTGATGTGAAGGCTGGAACAGAATGCAACCATTCAGTGACTGGTGTGAAGGCTGGAACAGGATGTAAGCAATCAGTGACTGATATGAGGGCTGGAACAGAATGCAAGCAATCAGTGACTGATGTGAGGGCTGGAACAGGATGTAAGCAATCAGTGACTGATGTGAGGGCTAGAACAGAATGTAAGCAATCAGTGACTGATGTGAAGGCTGGAACAGGATGCAAGCATTCAGTGACTGATGTGAAGGCTGGAACAGAATGCAAGCATTCAGTGACTGATGTGAAGGCTGGAACAGAATGTAAGCAATCAGTGACTGATGTGAAGTCTGGAACAGAATGTAAGCAATCAGTGACTGATGTGAAGGCTGGAACAGAATGCAAGCAATCAGTGACTGATGTGAAGGCTGGAACAGAATGTAAGCATTCAGTGACTGATGTGAAGGCTGGAACAGAATGCAAGCAATCAGTGGCTGATGTGAAGGCTGGAACAGGATGTAAGCAATCAGTGACTGATGTGAAGGCTGGAACAGAATGTAAGCAATCAGTGACTGATGTGAAGGATGGAACAGAATGCAAGCATTCAGTGACTGATGTGAAGGCTGGAACAGAATGCAAGCAATCAGTGACTGATGTGAAGGCTGGAACAGGATGCAAGCATTCAGTGACTGATGTGAAGGCTAGAACAGAATGCAAGTAATCAGTGACTGATGTGAAGGCTGGAACAGAATGTAAGCATTCAGTGACTGATGTGAAGTCTGGAACAGAATGCAAGCAATCAGTGACTGATGTGAAGGATGGAACAGAATGCAAGCATTCAGTGACTGATGTGAAGGCTTGAACAGAATGCAAGCAATCAGTGACTGATGTGAAGGCTGGAACAGAATGCAAGTAATCAGTGACTGATGTGAAGGCTGGAACAGGATGTAAGCAATCAGTGACTGATGTGAAGGCTGGAACAGAATGTAAGCATTCAGTGACTGATGTGAGGGCTGGAACAGAATGCAAGCAATCAGTGACTGATGTGAAGGCTGGAACAGGATGCAAGCATTCAGTGACTGATGTGAAGGCTAGAACAGAATGCAAGACATCAGTGACTGATGTGAAGTCTGGAACAGAATGCAAGTAATCAGTGACTGATGTGAAGTCTGGAACAGAATGCAAGCAATCAGTGACTGATGTGAAGGCTGGAACAGAATGTAAGCATTCAGTGACTGATGTGAAGTCTGGAACAGAATGCAAGCAATCAGTGACTGATGTGAAGGCTGGAACAGAATGTAAGCATTCAGTGACTGATGTGAGGGCTGGAACAGAATGCAAGCAATCAGTGACTGATGTGAAGGCTGGAACAGGATGCAAGCATTCAGTGACTGATGTGAGGGCTAGAACAGAATGCAAGTAATCAGTGACTGATGTGAAGGCTGGAACAGAATGTAAGCAATCAGTGACTGATGTGAAGGCTGGAACAGAATGTAAGCAATCAGTGACTGATGTGAAGGCTGGAACAGGATGTAAGCAATCAGTGACTGATGTGAAGGCTGGAACAGAATGTAAGCAATCAGTGACTGATGTGAAGGCTAGAACAGAATGTAAGCAATCAGTGACTGATGTGAGGGCTGAAACAGAATGCAAGGAATTAATGACTGATGTGAAGTCTGAAACAGAATGCAGGCATTCAGTGAGTGAACAAACAACATAACAGGTTGTGAAGGCTGAAAACACATGGATTCTGCTCAAAATGCAGCAAAACTAGTTTGAAAATTAACACTATATTTTGTAAGCAGTAATTTTGAAATATTTACTTTTAATAACACAGTTTTTTTGACTAACTACTTTTTCAATATTAGTTTTTGTCAGACCATTGTTTAAACAGGGCTTGTTAATGGGAATTCTTTGTGAAAAGCTGTTCTTTGTGTTTCATCTTTAGCCAAAATGATCTCAATTCCCAACCTTAATGAAAGTAATATTAATATTGTATTCACCTGAGAACTGATGACTTCAAGACATCCAGGCTTTTTGTTAATTGTTGCCACGGTGATAAAGTTAAATCCTCCATGTCTTCATCATTGTCAGTAAACACACCTGTCAAAATATGTAGATACAGGTGAGGTACATGTAAATACAGATAAAACACAGCGACAAACAGAAATGAATGCAAGTACATACCAGGGATGGGTCAGTAGGCCCAGTATCTCAGTACTGAGAGCATTTTACTGAAATACCGTGACAACTGACAAGATTTTAAAACAGCCATTTCGCTTGCCAACAGATGTATTGGAAGGAAGAGTTAAAATTTTAGAAACACACCCAAAATCTGAAGAAATTATCAGCTTTTATCCCATATTTTTGTGCCTTTGCAGACTTTTGTACTGATCCTGTTGAGCAGAACTGTCATGTTTTCATTACGGCACTTTATCACCTCAATTTCACTTGTCAACACATAAAATGGAAGGAAAACTTAAATTATTGGAAATAAATCAGAAATTTAAAGAAGTTATACACATTTATTAGTGTTGGGACGATTAGATGTGTGCTCGATTAATCATCGGTGAGAGTGTACAAAGACAGTCGGTCATAGTCATTTTCTAATAATCAAATTTTCAGCTTAAATCTTACCTTTCCTGATGTACCTCAATATCCAGGTATTTTTAAAATATTTTAGGCATTAAACTGACAAATTTGTCATGAAATTTGACATATACTTTATCCCGGAAAGTGTTTCTTAAATAATGGCCGACAATGGAGTAAAATAATCGATTAGCGGTCGATCATTGGTCGGAAAAATGGACGAATAATCGACCATGAAAGTTAGGCGAGTCCTAAAACTAACATTTTCCTCGTATTTTGTGCACTTGGGGGCTTTCCTTGTGATGTCGTTAATAGGAAACGTCCATGTTTGGTTGGGGTGTACTAAAACGCGGAATCCCAGACACTGACGCATCCCTAGTATATACAGGTGTCTGTTCATTTTACTTTTACATTTCTTTTACTCTTTGCAGTATAATACACACCAGTCTGTCTCATATCTGCATAATTTACACCTGTACACTTCCCATTAGTACTGTGCTTAACTGTGTGACATTTTTCCAACATTATCTTGCTGTATATCCCACACCTGTACACTTAATACCAGTCCATTTTACATCGGTACACTTAATAACAGTCAGTTTCACACCTGTACACATCACACCACTCCATTTCACACCTGTACACATCACACCAGTCCATCCACACCAGTACACATAACACCTGTACTCTCACCTTGCAGTAACTGTGTAGTCATATTCTGACACTCCTTGGTGTATGCTGAGAACAGGGATTTTGGTATCTTCTCTGCTAGGCGCAGACTTTCAATCAGCCTCATTCTGATATCAGGTGGGTTGGGCAGCGGCCTTGGCTTCAGTAAACAAGGCAGAAACCTGCAAAAGTAGCACCATTTCGTATCAGATTTGGATCTAAACTGATACAAAAACAAGAATTCAGAAGAATTGTACTGTGTCACCAGCTTTGGTTTAAAGACTGAAGTGGATGAAATTCAAAGGGACAAAAATTATGCTGAACATAAATTAGTTGGCTGACTGGCAGTATTTTTGCATATCCAGACCATCCTTAAGAAGTACCTTGTTGAAAAATATAGCCTTGATTCAATGTACAGGTCAATGTCTGTCCAATGTCCAAGATACTGTCTGGAAACGGAAAAACTTAAAATCAATATAAGCATGTTACTAGTGGGAGTTTAAGGTCACCTTAAAATAAGACATATCTTGAGGATCAGTTACATCCACATGCCAAATTTGAATTTAGTCAAAAATGGAAAAATAAAAAGCTTAAAAGCATAATTCTTTTATACATAGGAGTTTAAGTTACGACACACCTTGAATACCAGTTACAACCACATGCCAAATTTGAATTTAATCCATCATGCCATTTTTGAGATAATGTGTGGAAAGTGTGACAGTCAAAATGTGTTATTACTGGGAGCTTAAGGTCACCTTAATGTATGCCACTTACCTATGGCCAGTTACATATACATGCAAAACTTGAATGAAATTTCTCAAATTATCTTCAGTATACTCTATGTAAAAATAAAAAAAAACTTAAAACTCAACATAATTCTTTTATTCATGGGAGTTTATGGTCACCTTAACATAGGACACACCTTGAATACCAGTTACAACCACATGCCAAATTTGAATTGAATCCATCAACCTACTTTTGAGATACTGTCTGGAAATGGAAAAACTTAAAATCAATATAAGTATGTTACTAGTGGGAGTTTAAGGTCACCTTAAAACAGGGCACACCTTGATTACGAGTTACATCCATATGCCAAATATGAATTTAATCCATCATGCCATTTTTGCAATACTGTCTGGAAAGGAAGTGTGACGACGACACTGACAATGTGTTATTACTGGGAGTTTAAGGTCACCTTAATATGTGGCACTTATCTATGGCGAGTTACAGATACATGTAAAAATTGGAATGAAATTTCTTAAGTTATCTTCAGCAACCTCTGGAAAAATAAAAAGCTTTAACTCAACATAATTCTTTTATACATGGGAGTTTAAGGTCACCTTAAAATAGAACACACCTTGAATACCAGTTACAACCACATGCCAAATTTGAATTGAATCCATCAACCTACTTTTGAGATACTGTCTGGAAATGGATAAACTTAAAATCAATATAAGTATGTTACTAGTGGGAGTTTAGGGTCACCTTAAAACAGGGCACACCTTGAGTACGAGTTACATCCATATGCCAAATATGAATTTAATCCATCGTGCCATTTTTGAGATACTGTCAGGAAAGAAATGTGACGACGACACTGACAATGTGTTATTACTGGGAGTTTAAGGTCACCTTAATGTATGCACTTATCTATGGCCAGTTACATATACATGGAAATATTAGAATAAAATTTCTTAAGTAATCTTCATCAACCTCTGGAAAAATAAAAAGCTTAAACTCAACATAATTTTTTTACACATGGGAGTTTAAGGTCACCTTAAAATAGAACACAACTTGAATACCAGTTATAAGCAAATGCCAAATTTAAATAGAATCCATCCAACCATTTTCAACATACTATCTCCGAAACAGAAAAACTTAAAATCAATAGAAGTGCTTTACTAGTGGGAGTTTAAGGTCACCTTAAAATAGGGCACACCTTGATCACCAGTTACATCCACATGCCAAATTTGAATTTAATCCATCATGCCATTTTTGAGATACTGTCTGGAAAGGAAGTGTGATGACGACACTCAAAATGTGTTATTAGTGGGAGTTTAAGGTCACCTTAATGTAGGCACTTATCTATGGCCAGTTACATACACATGCAAAACTTGAATAAAATTTCTTAAGTTATCTTCAGTATACTCTATGGAGAAATAAAAAGCTTAAACTCAGCATAATACTTTTATACATAGGAGTTTAAGGTCACCTTAAAATAGGACACACCTTGAATACCAGTTACAATCACATACCAAATTGGAATTGAATCCATCAACCTCTTTTAAGATACTGTCTGGAAACGGAAAACCTTAAAATTAATATAGGTATGTTACTAGTGGGAGTTTAAGGTCACCTTAAAACAGGACACACCTTGAACACCAGTTACAACCACATGCCAAATTTGAATAGAATCCATCAACCAATTTTCAACATACTATCTTCGAAATGGAAAAACTTAAAATCAATATAAGTACGTTACTAGTGGGAGTTTAAGGTCACCTTAAAACAGGGCACACCTTGATCACCAGTTACATCCACTTTGCAAATTTGAATTTAATCCATCATGCCATTTTCGAGATACTGTCAGGAAAGAAATGTGACGACGACACTGACAATGTGTTATTACTGGGAGTTTAAGGTCACCTTAATGTATGCACTTATCTATGGCCAGTTACATATACATGCAAATATTTGAATGAAATTTCTTAAGTTATCTTCAGCAACCTCTGGAAAAGAAAAAGCTTAAACTCAACATAATTCTTTTATACATGGGAGTTTAAGGTCACCTTGAAAATAGAACACACCTTGAATACCAGTTTCAACCACATGTCAAATTTGAATAGAATCCATCAAACCATTTTCAACATACTATCTAAGAAACGAAAAAACTTAAAATCAATATAAGTACTTTACTAGTGGGAGTTTAAGGTCACCTTAAAACAGGGCACACCTTGATCACCAGTTACATCCACATGCCAAATTGCAAATTTAATCCATCATGCCATTTTTGAGATACTGTCTGGAAAGGAAGTGTGATGACGACACTAAAAATGTGTTATTACTGGGAGTTTAAGGTCACCTTAATGTATGGCACTTATCTATAGCCAGTTACATACACATGCAAAACTTGAATGAAATTTCTTAACTTACCTTGAGTATACTCTATGGAAAAGTTAAAAGCTTAAACTCAACCTAATTCTTTTATACATGGGAGTTTAAGGTCACCTTAAAATAGGACACACCTTGAATACCAGTTACAACCACATGCCAAATTTGAATAGAATCCATCAACCTACTTTTGAGATACTGTCTGGAAACGGAAAAACTTAAAATCTATATAAGTATGTTACAAGTGGGAGTTTAAGATCACCTTAAAACAGAGCACACCTTGAGTACGAGTTACATCCACATGCCAAATATGAATTTAATCCATCATGCCATTTTTGGGATACTGTCTGGAAAGGAAGTGTGACAATGACACTCTCAATGTGTTAGTCCTGGGAGTTTAAGGTCACCTTAATATGTGGTACTTATCTATGGCAAGTTACAGATATATGCAAAAATTTGAATGGAATTTTTTAAGTTACCTTCAGTATACTCTATGGAAAAGTAAAAACTTAAACTCAACATACTTCCTTTATACATGGGAGTTTAAGGTCACCTTAAAATACGACACACCTTGAATACCAGTTGCAACCACAAGCCAAATTTGAATAGAATCCATCAACCCATTTTCAACATACTATCTGGAAACGGAAAAACTTAAAATCCTTCAGTATACTCTATGGAAAAGTTAAAAGCTTAAACTGAACATAATTCTTTCAGACAGAGGAGTTTAAGGTCATCTTAATAGGGCACACCTTGAGGAAAAGTTACATCAACATGCCAAATTGGAATTTAATTCATCAAGCCATTTTTGAGATACTCTCTGCAAAGTAAGTGTAAAGACGACAATGACCATGTATGTCTTCCATCAAAGCTGCTAGTGACACAAACCAATGCAACCTTAAACTCATTAATTTATAAAATATCAGCAATTTACTATAACCTTACAAAAGAGACAATTTTCTTCTTGTGAAGATATATGTACATGATGAATATCAATGTAAAAAGTCCTAATTTGCATATAAAATATCTTCCAAACACCAAAAAAATTGACCCAACCTTAAACTCAAAGTTTGTTTGCATTGTTGTATATTGTAGCGAGTTTAAGGTAATCTTTTCCTGAAAGTTTTGTTCAAAGTTTGTTACATCCACAACTGAAACACCTAGAATTGCACAATATTTGACTTACTATTCCAAAATTACCAAACTTAAAGTGAATATAATTCTGTTATTAATGGGAGTTTAAGGTTACCTTAATGTGTGGCACTTACCTATGGCCAGTTACATATAACTGCAAAAGTTGAATGAAATTTCTTAAGTTACTTTCAGTATACTCCATGGAGAAAGAAAAAATGTAAACTGGCCATAAGTTTTTTATACGTGGGAGTTTAAGGTCACCTTAAGATAGGGCACACCTTCAAAACTAGTTACAACCACATGCCAAATTTGAACTGAATCCATCAAGTCATTTTTGAGATATTGTCCGGAAACGAAAAAACTTAAATTGAGTTTAAGTATTTTTCTAGTGGGAGTTTAAGGTCACAAAACTATACAGCACACCCCCAGGACCAGTTACATCCATATGCCAAATTTGAATTAAATCTGACAAGCCATTTTTGAGATACTGTCCGGAATACAAAGTGTGACGACGACAGACGCCGACGCCAACAGACGACGACGCCACAAATTTGGATGACGAAGCGATCCCTATATGCCACGCAGCATAAATGCTGGTGACACAACTAGATTATCTGTGGCTACATTGTAACTGTAAATGGTTTTGAAACAGTTACATATATAAGATACATGTACAGTGTAACTACTCTATAGTCCATTAAATATCAGTTTCACATACCTATAATTCATTCGACATCAGGTGTTACTGATCAGTAACCTATTTGGCACCAGTATCAAACACCTGTAATCCATTGCACACCAGTTTTACACAACTTACAGAGTTCTATACCAATTTGGCAGTTTACAAATACTTCCTTAAAGTCCAAATAATATAATAATAATAAAAGGAAGTTCTTTTTCTTATTATTATATTATTATTTTACACCAGTGACACACACCTGTAATCTCTCACACATTAGTTTCACATACCTGCCCACAAAGTAAGGCTTCCTGAATATACTTGCTTCCATCACACTTGCTGGGATCTTGCCTGTTTTGCCGTAACTCTCTACAGCCAAATCTACATCACCAACGACCTTCTCAGTGGCGCCATCTACAGCTGTGTCATTAAAGATACTGCTTTCTTCTGAAAACAATTTCAGACCACAGCGTATGAGTATTTTTATCTAACGACCACTATCAGAATACTCGAGTATCTTGATGTATCCTTACATGCCCTGTTGAAATAGATATCAAACCCTGACTTTAACCTTATACCTTATAAATTAACTATACAACACTTCACATATGCTACACACAAAAAGATCACATTAAAACACAGGTATATCATAGACAGCAATCACTTTAGTCAATCTGAGGGTCAGTCACCAGAGTCAAAAAGTCTGATGCGTGTGTTTTGATTTTATTACATACTATAAAATGCAGAATCAGCTTATTTATTTGATTTGATTTTGTATTTACGTGGTTGAACACTTTGCACATATTTTTCCCTGTTTTACATGTTTCTAGAGTAAATGATTAACGTATAACATCCTTTAACAAATGAAGCTGTGTCCCAGTGGCTGCACTCACCCAAATTCTCACCAAGGTCCATGAGGCGTGTCTTGGCAAGTGCCAGGTAGTCAGACAGGAGGGGCCGACACTTGGGCGGGACACACGGCGGCTTCAGAATGTGAGCCTGTAAAATTCACACAATCTGCTTCAAATCCAGATGATCAGAGTTAGTACAGCCAGTCATAAATTGTGGCAGTCATTTCATTCATTACTGTCCTGCAACATTAAATTTCTACTGTTAAAATTATATTTTACACCCACGTCCATGGCAAAGTCACGGAGTGGCATCTATGAATTTTTCCTGTGGGGTCCAATGCCTCATGATTTCTGACAAAAAGTGGAGCAGTAAGAACAATAATGGGGATCTCAAAAAGTGACAAACTATAACAAATTTTATTGTAATTTAACTTTTTACAAGTTAAATACTTACCTTATCCTCACAAGTGCTTGTTTGGTTTTGTGGAGCAAACGCATCGACCGACAAGAATTTTTTAAAGAAATATTCTTGTCACAAGAGGTGACCCCTTTGTCTGCGCATGTCCGCACTTGCGCAGTACTCGTCGTCGACAGACGATTGTCGAGAGCCCTTCATTGTATTTTTGGTCCCCAGAAAACAAATAGGGTGGGTTTATCCTTGTGAGGATAAGGTAAGTATTTAACTTGTTACATTTTATTGCGTAAAATAGCCTTACCTTATCCTCACAAGTGCTTGAATACAACCATAACAGGTGGAGGGTATTTGTTTTGGCCACACTGTTAGATGATTGTCAGACAAGGGGTCACCAAATAAAGCACTTGATAAGAGGATAAGATAAGCTTCCATACACCACATCTTAGGTTATATATTACTTCTTCATCACAGATAAGTAATTTGCTAACCTCAACAAGAGATCCATGATGTGGTCATCATTGTTGCTGCTGTTGCTGTTGTAGACAATTTTACAACAAACCATATAGCACTATCAACCATCACCCGGTATTGGCCGGAGATGTCTGGATGTCTCCCCAAACAAGATGTCATCATCTGACAATGAGAATATCTCCAAGCAGGCAAACTGAACTGCATAAACTGCAGATATGGGGACATATGTAAGTTAAGAAAGACATATGTCAGTGACACAACACGTGGATAACTGGAGAGAACATAAATATGTGAGTCATATCAATAACATGTATGAATACACAAAAATTGACTACATGCTGAGGTGAATCCACAAGACCCAATTTGTTCATGGATTGGTCATGGGATTGCCAAGCTACATCTTCGAGTAGAATGTAGTAAAGAATTGTGGGTCTTCCAATAACAAGAGTCTGATATCTGCTCACCTAAGACCCCACTCTTGAAAACTAAAGAGGCAGCCATGGATCTAAAATGTGCCTCAATGTATAGATTTTGAAAATCAGAATTAAAGGACTGGCAATCTAATCATGCAGCCAGATTGATCCAGGAAGAGATAGCAGAACTCAAGATATCTCCATCAAGCTTTCCTTAAAAGATATGAGCAAGAGATTCTTCCCCTCCTTGAAGTACTTGTACTGTTTTAATAGTAACTAAGTACTGTAAGAGTGCAGAGTGTCACAACATCAGTCCAACGTGAGCTGAAGAATGGTTTGTGAGAATACACTTTACCTTGTTTTTGCCAGATGCCAATGCCATTGCAACAGTCTTGCAAGTGAAACTATATTTGAGACGGTAGGCTCTGAGATGACCACCTTATTCTGTTGGTACCAGAGCTCAAAATGGCCAATCTTGACTCGTACATTTCCAAGATGAGGGTCCTTGAGATGCTCTAAATCTCTCTACCCCTTGCTCAGAGAATGATATAAGAGATTCTGAGTGGTGTTAAAGTGCCAATCATGAAGGTACCAATGCAACAGATTCTGATGGTATTACTGACTGAATGGCTGTTTCTGAGACCAGAGAAGTAGCTGTAATGGAGGTTTGGTTGATTGATTCACCAGATCCCAAGACCAATACAGCATGGGCCACCAAGGGGCCACTACAATCATTTTGCACCTGGTGTTAACTTGTTCAATGACTTTTTGGAATGAGTGGTACAGGACAAAAGGCCTAGCAGTCCAGACCCTCCAACAAGATGTTTATTGCATCTATTGTTCAGAGCATTTGCATCTGGGACTGGCCACATAGAATGGAAGTTTGTGATTCATATTGGTGGCAAACATCTCTACCATTGGTATTTGCCAAACTGTGCAAATCAAATGGAACATTTTAAGATGAAGAGACCACCCTGTCTGTATTATTTTTTCCTTTCTGGAGAGGTTGACTGCCATGACATTTAGACAACCCTGAATATATCTGGCTCATATACGAATATCTTAAGGATTGCAGTAGGCCAAGATGCAGCATACCTGCATAAAAAACCTATTGTTGATTTGTGCCAAACTTGCACATTGTCTTGAACCATAAAGGGAGTAAGAACCATTCTGTACGGATTTCTTTTGTCCCTTCTGTAGAGGTTATTCACTATGACATTTAAGCAACACAGAAAATGTCTATCTCTTATAAGTATATTTCAAGGATTGCAATAGGCCAGGATGCACCAAGCCTCTGTCCCTTCTGAAGAGGATGTTGGCTATAATATTTAAGCAACCCACAATATGTCTGTCTCTTCTGAGTATATTTCAAGGATTGCAATAGGCCAAGATGCGCAAACTAGGAGGTATACGCCCCCCCGTTTGTTCAGATAACCGAATACAGTGGCGTTGTCTGATGCTATCAGAATTCTTTTTTAGAATTTTATCTTGAAAGCTTCTTAGGGCTAGACACACTGCCTTTAGTTGTTGGACAATAAAATGTAAAATTCCTCTTGAATCTGTCCAAATTCCGCTGACTGTCAAGCTGTTAGATGGAATCACCAACCTTGGTTATATGCATCTGTGAAAGTAAGGGTATATTGCTAAACTGCCACGAAAGGGCAATCCATTTCCCATTTTGTTATAATTTTCCACCAGTAAAAATGCTTTTTCAGAAGGATTTGAAACAGGAACCCTCAGAAGTAGTGACTGGGGATATTGCCAATTGTTTCAGATACCACTGCAGGAGGACACATATGTAACCGACCCATTGGTATTGTCTTTTCCAAAGATGCTAGTACACTATCACGGACACAAGCAATCTTGGTTGTTTGTGAAGAGATCTCCATGTCCTGAATAGATTTCTCTGGTACTTTAATTTATTTGTGATTTGAACACGCAACCTTCTGATCTGGAGTCAGACACGCTACCGTTGCGCCACAGAGTCCTGTTTGTTAGAAAGAAGTTTCCTTGTACCAAACTCAGTGGTAACCTAGGAAATCAATATCACGAAGCCAAGTTGTTGAATAATTTGGATGAGTTCTTTGATTTGAACCAAATACTGGTGTCTTTTACGTACTCTTAACAACCAGTGGTCCAGGTAAATGGTGAACTCCTATTCCGTGAAACTGAAGAATGAGTTTTGCCTCTTTAATACTCGCGTAAAACTGTAGAGGGGCGGTCGCAAACCCGAACTGTACATTAAACTGAAGTAGATGTTGAGAATCTTGTGAATCGGTACATAGAAGAACGCATCTTTTGTAACCGAATTTCTAATAATTTCTGCTGTCTCCAGTTTAAATGAAGGGACAAGCAGGTATTTGACATGGTACTGTAAACGAACTTCACTCGTGTCGTAGTTAGAAATCAATTCAGGACACTGAGATCTATCACAGGTCGTCATTAGCTGAGTTTCTTTACAAGAAATAAACTGCCATAGAAACCTGGAGTTCTGGACTTCTTGAGTGGATAAATCGCTCTGAAGCATTTGCGAGAAGTAGTTAAGCGATATTTACTGTAGCCATGTTTTCCTGTCTGACGTCATCGCTTTGCATTGTGGGTAGTACAGGCATTGGTGAATTCGATTGGGGAATAATTCGACAATCCCAACTAAAGATTCGTACAACTCTGGGATGGCAATAAAACCTCCCATACCTGCCAGTAACACTGCAAAAACAGCTTCAATGGTGGTTTGTGTATATATGTAGCCACTTCTTCTGTATCCACCTCTCCTGGTATTCTGGGAAGAGTGATTATATGAAGATCTGTAAAATTACTGCTAGTCCTGGGTCTCAATGTTTTCCTTCTACATATCAGAGGGTAACAGGACAAATAATTACTGGACATAGCCCCTGTCCTGTATATACTGTGCAAAACACACTCGTAAAGGTTGGCAGCAAGGACTTCAACACCAAATCTCATCTAGCCAGTTTGATCTTCGTTGAGTTTGCAGAAGAATTAACTCAAAAGTCACAGTATTCCTTCCATTGGAGACATGGCCATAGGAAGGTTTTATTATCTAGTAGATAGTTATTGCAATTCTTCAACAGGGCTGAAAAGACAAGCAGTGCACATACTGCCCCAAAGATGTCTGTTGGATCTTCATCCAAATTTACAGCAAAGAAAGGTAATCTGTCCCTATTTTCATGTCTGAGAAGCAGGAAGTTCACTGTACCTGCTGGGAAGCAAAATTGCAAATTTAATAAGTAAATTAAATTTTTATAAGTTAATACCCTATCCAATGGACAATTGCTAATCCGGTCGGCGCAGACCGGCCCGCCAAACGCCAGAAAAAGACGTCCTGTGTTGCCACCGGCTGGCCGGTCCGTAGTACTGTGCACTCCCCAGATGGCGCCTCGTACTTCCTTCCTGTCTAGACAACCTGACGTCATAGCATCTTTTTCGTTGTCTAAACCTCTTAGACCCCTAGTAAGCTGATAGCGGGGTCGGTGGGAGGGTCTTGTGTGTCCATTGGATAGGGTATTAACTTATAAAAATTTAATTTACTTATTAAATTTGCAATTTTATTGCGTTAATACATCCTATCCAATGGACAATTGCTGAATAACTACCGCTTGGTCGGCGGGTAAGTTACTAGGGACTTATGTGAACTCACAAGTAATAGCAAATTTTAACCTACGGTCTAGGCTGACTTTGTCAGGAGACCTATAGGTCCAGGCCTAGGTTGACTTTAAGGTCAGGAAACCCTGCAAGGCCATGGACGGTTGCCAGCAGCCGGTTACCCGGGGCTATACCGCCGTTGCCCCCCCCCTTTTTTGCAGACCTGCTCTGAGGTAGGGGAAGAGAGGGATGAGTTCAGTCCCAGAATGCAAATAAACCTCCCGAAGGAAGCACGCCACACTTAATTCTTATGTACATGAAGAACTGTTATGCACATATACAAATCTCCTCAATCAAAGGGCCACTTGTGGATCTGCTGAGCAGCCACTACCTAGCCCAATGGTAAAGCTCTGAATCAGCCCAAGCCCCGCCCTTCAATTAGAACTGTGTGAAGGTATTGTGACTTCAGTGGCGGGCTGACAAGAATGGATCTAAGGAGACTCCCGACTGGAAGACCTTAGAAGCAGCAAAGGCCCTGACATCATGGGCTTTAACCTGATGTTAAAAGTGGGCCTCCTGGTCAGAGAGCTCATAACATAGGATCACAGTCTGCTTGATCCAAGAGGAGATAGTGGCAGGTGAGCTGTCTTTGTTGAAACCGTTCTTAAAGGAGGCAAAAACCACCTCCTTATTCTGCCTGATGTCTGAGGTCCTGTCCAAATAGTAGCACAATGCTCTGACCGGACAGAGGGACCTGTCAGACTTGAGGGATCTATCCAGTGTTTGGGCCAGGGCTGTTATAACCCCAGGGGCCACACTGGACACTCTATGGCCAGCTGATTCTAGGATAGAAAGCTGGGTGATGGATACAGAGACACCTTTGACCAATCGGATTGGTGTCCAATATATCAGTTTTGCTAGGCAGGAATCTCACTTTTGCACTTGCCCGACCCAAGGGCCAAGAGGAATACCGTCTTGAAGGTCAAATGCTTCAAGGGGGCCTCCTTAATTGGATCAAATGGACTCTTAGCTGTTGCACGGCCAGTAAGAAGTTCCAGGAGGGTATGCCACTCCTGCCTTTGGGTCTGTCTCTGAGGAATCTATCCAGGAGACGAGCGAGATTTTCGTCCTTACTGATGTTGAAGGGTGAATTTCCCAGTTTATCAACAATGGGTGACCTATAACCATCAATGGTGCTGGGCTGTTTGCCAAGCATGTATCTCACTTCTACGCTTGCCCGACCCCAAGGCCAAGAGGAAAACTGCCTTGAA
Organism: Sabellastarte sp. h YS-2021; assembly: GCA_964017235.1. NCBI lineage: Eukaryota > Metazoa > Annelida > Polychaeta > Sabellida > Sabellidae > Sabellastarte > Sabellastarte sp. h YS-2021. The sequence goes on from OZ024930.1 coordinate 178,310,843, forward strand.
GGTCAAATGCTTCAAGAAGGCCTATAATTGGTTCAAAATGAACCTTGTCAGCTGGTGCAAAAACCAGGGAGAGGTTCCAGGAGGGGGTTCCCCTCCGGCCTTTGGGTCTGTCTCAGTGGAAGCTATCCAGGGGACGAGTGAGATTTTCATCCTTACTAACATTGATGGGCAAATTTTCCAGACTATCAGCAATGGCTGACCTGTAACCATCAATGGTACTGGGCTGCAACTTCCTGTCCTGAAGCAGATACCTAAGGAAGTCAGCAACTGACTTTACAGGTGGTGCCCGAAATCCACCTGATGAATGATACATCACTTGGTAAAAAATGACCCATTTGCCTCATAGACCGATCTGATTGACCCCCCTTTGAGGAGCCTCAATTCTTGCTGCCACTGCCTCAGACAAGTCCTGCTCCTCGATTGCTCAGGCTCTAGGAGCCCTTGCATGGAGATTAAGATTTGTCAGATTTCTGTGAGGGATCTGATCGAATGGCTGTGAACAGGCTGGGCAGATTGGGCAGGCTCAGCGGGATGTGGCTGGACATGGCCACTAGATCCCAAAACCAAGGCATGTTGGGCCACCCCGGAGCAATCAGAATGATTCTCTTACATGGGGAGTCTTGCAACTTCTCCACCCCTTTTCCCAATATGGCTGATGGTGAGAAGGTGTATCCTTTTAGATCCTACCATGGCCGACTGAGCACATCCACTGCTGTGGCCAGGGGATCCGGTACCGGTGACACAAAACAGGTGACTTGTTGTTGAACATCGTGGCAAATAAGTCTATTTTGGGCCGGTACCACCTACTGCATAGAGTGGAAGACCTCTGGAAGGAGAAACCACTGTTTGGATGGTCTGGCCTAGCCTGGACAGCCTGTCTGCTACCACATTAGGCCGGCCTGGAATGTGTCGTGCTTTAGAGTCACTTGTTTCCTGGTACACCAGGTCAAGATTCTCCATAGTAGGGCACAAAGTGGGCCCAACCATATTCCTCCTTCCTTTATGTATGACACTACTGTGGTGTTGTCAGTTGCTACAAGTACTATCTTGTTTGAGCAAAAGTCTTAGAACTCTTAAAGTCAGAAAAACTGCTTAAAGTTCTAGATAGTTTATATACAACTTGCTTCCCGGAGGGGACCAGGTTGGTCTTGCAAAGTGATCATCTAAGTGAGCGCCCCACCCTTCTATTGATGCGTCTGTAAATATTTGCAGAGCATGTTTTATTGGGTGTAATGGTTGGCCTGTAAGTGCATCGTCTTCCTTCAGCCGCCATTGTAAATGGGGGTGCAGGGACCTGGGGACTTGGATCACCTTTTCCAGTGATTCTGGTACCCTCCAGTTGTTTTTTGAGATGCCACTGTATGGGTCTCATATGAAGTCTGCCTAGATTAACATGCTTTTCTGTAGATGTTAGTAACCTATCAAGGACATGAATTCCCGGACCGGGCAAGCCGGTAGGGATAGAAGTTTTAACAGTCTCTTGAAGGCTCTGTCACCAGTCCAGAGTCGGTCGGAACCGATCAGACCCGAAGACAAACCGGTAGCCTACAAAATCGAAGTCTTGTTTGGGCTCCAGCTCTGATTTCTCTAAGTTCATCAGCCAACCAAGTTGCTGACACATTATTTACTAGTTCCTGTATATGTTGGAGACAAGCCTGGTGGGATCTGGTTCTCACCAACCAGTCGTCTAGGTACTGGTGGCTTCTTAAATCCTTGTGTATGGCCATCAATTTCACCTGCTGTGGACAAACCGAATGGCAGGGCCTTGAACTGGTATGCCCGACCTTGGATGTGAAATCTCAGTCATTTCCTGGATTGTTCTTATATAGGTATATGGACATAGGTATCCCTCCTTCAACAGTTGTACTACCTAGGGTCCAGCCCCAAGGCTTCCTACGTTCCCAAAAAGGGCTTAGTCTGGATCCTATAGGCAGATAGTGTGCCACCTTTGGGACATTTGGTATTCTGACAAACATTTTCTGTCCCTCCGGACACTGGTCCGGTCTGGTGACAATGATCCAGGTTAACAGTCTCCCTGCTCTTATTGTGGTCCGGTGGGGCTGACACAACTTTTCACATTAATAGACTCTTCGCCCCGGGCTAGCAGCCTGCAAGGTGTAGCATTTACAGAGCAATTGTCATTTGTGAGGTGTCTGACCCCTGGCCGGACATGATGACAAAATTTATTATCTCTCCAGTCAAGTCCAGCACCGATAACAGGTTGTTGAGAGGTGTGATAAGGGAAGGTTGCCTGGCAGTAGCTTGGGACACTGTCATATCCCTGTCATATCACCAAGACCACTGACCGGTCTAAGAATTCTCTGTAACCAAATTTACATTAGGCAACTCTGTCCGGTACCAAGACTCCATAACCGGTAACTCGCTGTAAACAGTAAGTCTCTGTAACCGGCACAAAAAACTGGCAGGCTGGGGTCACCAATGAATTTAGACGGCTACTGGGCTACATTTAGCCAGCTGCTTTTTTTTTTTTTTTTTTTTTGTTGGGGCGAAGCACTGTACAGTAAGGAGTTCTAAGGACTGTGTAGCCAGCACCCTGTTAGTAAACTTTGTAACCGGTAGGTTGAAGCAAGTGTACAGGACTGTGTAGCCAGTACCAGTCGGTACACTCTGTAACCAGTTGTTGAAGCAAGTGTACAAGGCTGTGCAGCCAGTACCAGCCGGTACACTCTGTAACCAGTTGTTGAAGCAAGTGTACAAGGCTGTGTAGCCAGTACCAGCCGGTACACTCTGTAACCAGTTGTTGAAGCAAGTGTACAAGGCTGTGTAGCCAGTACCAGCCCGGCACACTCTGTAACCAGTTGTTGAAGCATTGTTACCACTATCTTGTGTGTTGAATTCAGCTTGCTGTAGGTTTCCTCCATTAATTAAAGTATTTCTTAAATCGCACGTCTTATTTGTAGATTTGACAGTTGCTGGGAAAGCCCTTGTGAACTATTTTTAGAAACACTTGGTGTTCGGTGTGTCACGTGACCAGCTTGCTGGTCGGAAGACACGCGATTGGCTGATTGGAGCTCGTCAGTTGTGACGTTCTTTTGTGATACTTAAACATGCAAATGCGCAGTATTCTGCTCATCCACCAACCCCACTACCGACAACGAAGCTGGGTCTGCAAGGCAGGGACTGGAATCACAAAAGACGTGAGTTCTGAAGAACGCACTTCCGACCTTCCTGGTCGGTGAAAACATGTGACCTGCTTCGTGATTGTTCGGAAGGACACGCGATTGGCTGACTGGGGATGACGTCAGTATTCGCGTTCTTTGTGTGATGCTTTACCAGCAACTTTACAGTCCACAAAATCCCACTACCGACAACCAGGCCGGGTCTGCAAAGCAGGGACTGTAGTCACAGTAGACGTGAGCTCTGAAGAACGCACTTCCGACCTTCCTGGTCGGTGAAAACACGTGACCTGCTTCGTGATTGGTCGGAAGGACACGCGATTGGCTGACTGGATATGACGTCAGAGGTCGCGTTCTTTTGAGCTGGCCGGTCGGCTGATGCTTTAAAAGCAGAGAAGCCTGGACCAGTGCGCTCTGTAGATGAAATTCCTGGCCGGTCTGAAGTCGGTTCTTCTTCTCAGCCGGCTGTACACTCAAACCAGTTTCCTGGCCATCCACTGCCCTTATTACCGACACAAAGGCCGGGTCCACAAGGGTGGGACTGAGAGTGAAAATTCCTTCTATGTAGAGGTCGGTTGAAGAAATCTGAAGAATTCACCTCCTGCTTCTGATGAAAAATACTCGAGCTAGGCTGGTGTGACTGATGCTTTACAGCAGAGAAGTCTGTACCAGTGCGCTCTGATGAAGAATGAACCTTCCATAAGGGAATTCCCTCTATATACAGTGTTCAAAACTACGTAGATTGAAGTTTTCCGTGATTTGCATTTGTAGTACTAGAAAAGACGTTTCTATGGTGACTGTAGCTGGAAGGTTACAGAAGGTACATTAAAAAAGACACGGATAAAAATACCTTGTAAGTAGTATATCCATTATTTCCTTTAATATTGTCGATCTGCCCTTAACAACACAATGGTTAAATGGAGGAAACTAGCAAAATGGTTGCCTTCATAATTCATATTTGTCGTCGCTTACTGCCCTATCATCAATACTAAATTGAGTCAGCTAGGGAGCGTTTCCAGCAGATTTCTTGAAGTATATCCGTGCTTGATATGTAGGTAACACTTTAACAATAAATTATTTGAAAATAAGGTAGAAAATCCGTCATAATGCACACTTTTCCTTAAACTATCTGGAGATCGTAGAAAACACGTCTACACAGTACACGCGCCAAACGAAAAAGATGCTATGACGTCAGGTTGTCTAGACAGGAAGGAAGTACGAGGCGCCATCTGGGGAGTGCACAGTACTACGGACCGGCCAGCCGGTGGCAACACAGGACGTCTTTTTCTGGCGTTTGGCGGGCCGGTCTGTGCCGACCGGATTAGCCATTCTCTCGCGAGACTTTTTCCTCTCGAAAAAAGATCTCTCTCAGAAACCGTCGTGTCTATGGCCCGCTGTGTACCTACGCACCACTTTACTGTGTTAATGCGCCAACAAGAATAGTTTTTAAAAAAGATTTTTTTTCGCTACAGCAATCGTATGAAATAGTTTAAAAATTCATAAAATTGTTATTTCTTGCTCGATTTTGACAAATAATACACCATTTTAAAGCTTACAACACGTAGCATCTATATAGGTTGGTTACACATTCCATTTAAAAGGAGAAAAACCTGAATTTTTGGTCACAAATAACATGTAATTTAAAATTTTCTGTTATTCACTTCACCAAAAATGCTATAAATCTGGCATTTTATTTTCAATATATAGCATTGGCTTCAAATGTCTGCATACAATATTGCAACCTTTAAGTAATTTTATTGTGAGATAATCAACTGTATATAAAAATTATTATTGGAAACTGATCTGCAAATTTTTTAGAGAGGAGTGCTTGACACGTTGAATTTAATGTTATAAATGTTTACCTTAAGTAAGTCTGCACATTTTATTTATTATCTAAAGATGGGAGTTTAAGGTGACGTTAATGTAGGCTATCTTGCTATACGGGTTGTCTGTGAAACATTCATGTCATTGTATTTCTCCTGATATTGTGATTACTTCAATTTGATTTGGGGTTAAAGTCTAAATTAACATATATAAATACACAATTTTTAATTAATTATTTTATGTAAATTAAAAATAAGACAACTTTTAAAGAGTAATTGGTAATTGAAGCCCTCTCAACTACCTGTCACAATATAAATAATAATATACTCTATATACATAACATAAAACACTGAATAAATAAATAAAATACATATGTATACATTGTAAATGTAATATAACCATATATTGCATTCCATCCACAGTTAAAAAAAGCTAAATATTTCAATTTTCTTTTGCAAGTAATTACTTCCTAAATTCGTTGGTGATATATTTATGGTTAAATCCCGATTTTTAGAATTATTTCAGAGTTATATATGCTATGTATATTTTATAAATAAACATTTTTGTTTAATTTACATTCATTGCAAATCAAAAATTCATTTACAAGAGTATTTACAGAAAGCAAAGACTTTTATCAGCATGGAAATGGAGTATAAAATTTATAAATAATATTTATAAAATTTATAAAATATCCATGCAGTCAAGAAATCAATATTTTTTTTATCTATAAAGAGTTTAAGGTCATCTTACTATTTGTATGATAGTGTAATATTAGTTGCACCCTGCTTTAAATATACTATTGCATATGAATTAATATTGTCCCATAAGGCCAAATTAAAGCACATAAAATTCTGTAATAACTGGAAGTAGAAGTTAATGTAGGTCAGTTATATAAAGTAAAATTTTGGCATTGGCAATGTAAAAATTACTATTAATTATCTAAAAGAATATGGCCTTTTAAATAATCTTCAGAAACCCAAATTACTGTTTTGTATTAAATTTTGATATTTGTTATGAGTGATATGTTGTTGCTACTCATGTATAAATTTTATTGTAATTTTCATGCAGCTGTTTTTGAGTATTTTATTTGTTTTTGCTGACGTTTCTGTATGTATTGCTTGTGTTTTTATATAATTCCAATGCAAAAAAAAAAAATAAATAAATAAATAAAATAAATAAACTAAACTAAATAAATAATAAAATAATATTAGTAATTTTAAAAGCATATAAAGCATTTGTTCAATGTATACATGTTTGGGTATGTAGAATTGAAATTATTAATCATTATTATTGTTAAAACGCCTTTCATGTTATTTCATTTTTTTTTCATTATTTTTTATTACTCTCATGTATCACCAATGTCTTTATTTTGCAGCTTTGTAGCAAATTGTAATGAATTTGCGGACATATATATATAAATTTACATTCATAAAATTTATTTTACTATGAAAAATTATTTTTGACAATCGTCAAAGCAATTGTACAGGTTTAATAGCCAGAAAAATCCACGGATCACCATATTAAAAATCGTAGCATAATTACTGGTTTAAAAACTCCATTTTCGCCCATGTAAGAAGACTAGAAACAACACTTCAAGTAACATTTTCAGGGTAAAAAATCACTAGTCTATAGATCCATATGTATATTTGTTATAAAAATTAAGAAGGGTGTGTGTTATGACAGAAAACATTTATTTTTGAGCATTTTTCATGCTACGGAAATCACTTCCTTGTTGAAAAGTAGTTCTTTGTTTACTCCCAGCATTCCTCGCGGTTTCTGTGAGGGTTTGTTTTCGAGGAAAAGCAATCCCGCGTGAGGATGCGGATTAGCAATTGTCCATTGGATAGGATGTATTAACGCAATAAAATAATAACTGCAAGGATCAGTGGATGCGCTTCTGTAGTCGTTCTTTTGGAGGGAGACCTGTTACTGTACCAGAGTGGCACTCCACCCCCAGTAAAGAATCTACGACCTCCGTTGCAAAGCCAACTGCATTCTTTCTTCTTTGTTTTCCACTTGAAACTTTACAGCAAAATCTACTCTGCATCCCTTTCATCGACAAGGAGGTAGTTCCAGTCGAATAATGGGCGAGTACAGCCGAAGATATACACCGTCTTCCACTGAAGACTTTACAGCAACATCTTCTTGCACAACATCTTATTCTGACCCTTTTCAGGACAAGGGAGGCAGAATTAGTGGTAGTACCAGTCGAATAATGGATAACTACAGCTAGGTGCACACTTGCACGCTTCAAAACTTCATAGATTTTCGTCTGTGTATGGACGATAATAAGAAAATATACGTGTTGCTCCCTTATCGACCAAAAATATAATGAAGGGCTCTCGACAATCGTCTGTCAACGACGAGTACTGCGCAAGTGCGGACATGCGCAGACAAAGGGGTCACCTCTTGTGACAAGAATATTTATTTAACAAATTCTTGTCGGTCGATGCGTTTGCTCCACAAAACCAAACAAGCACTTGTGAGGATAAGGTAAGGCTATTTTACGCAATAGAAAAGGTAAATATAATAGAATTATGAGCAAAAATGTACTAAGAGATTTACATTCCAAAAAAAATAAGGCATTAATAAGCACACTATATATTTCTTGTGCAAACATGAGTGCATCAACAGTAACACTCCATCCTAAATATGGTTACCTAAGTCTGAATAGACCAGTCAATGAAATTACTTACACTTGAAATCTGGTTCCCCACTACTTGCAGGTTTTCTACCATTTCAGATTTCAGCCATACAAAGGACACTTTATATGTTACGGTATCATACACGAAACAGCATTTTGTAATGGGTAGACTAATATAAACATTTACAGGGCACCACACAATATCTTCAGACAATTGACCAACTCATAGTTTACTATGTCACAGCTTTCGACACAGTCACAAACTCACAGGGCCTTATATTACAGCTTCAGACAATTCACCAACTCTGACACTATTATATCATACCTTCAGACAAGGCACTTACTCACAGGACATTATGTCATACCTTTAGACAATACACTGACTCTAGTGCACTATAGCATATCTTCAGACAGGCACTGACCCAGAGGGTACTATATCATATCTTGAGACAAGGCACTCACTCATAGGGCACTATGTCATACCTTCAGACAAGGCAGTGACTCATAGAGCACCATGTTATACCTACAGATAAGGCACTGACTCATAGGGCACTATGTCATACCTCCAGGCAAGGCACTGACTCATAGGGCACTATGTCATACCTTCAGACAAGGCACTGACTCATATGGCACTATGTCTCCCAAAAACTTGAGTAAAAAACCAAATGTCTTCTTGTTGATGGCTGGTGTAGTATGAGACTCTCCAAACAACATCTGCAACAAACAAAGTCTCACACAGCCATTCAAATATGGAAGCAAAAGTTTAACAAAATAATTGGTAAAATCAGAAATGACTGTACATTACTGTAACATTTACTGGCTATTTACTGGCTATCAGGTAACATTCACACTTAAATTCTTAATTTGTAGTGTTTCACCAAATTTTATGTGTTGACATTAACAGGAAGCCATAAAAACGTCTCTGGCTGAAAATTTAATCAATGTAATTCATAATATTGTACCTATAACTCACATAAAACCAGTTCTGGTAGGTGGGGAAGACATGAGGTCCCTCTAATGCTCCCTGACGAGCTAACAGGAAGCCAGTGATGAGGCCATCAACTTCAGTCTGCTCCAGTGCACTGGTGAGCAGCTCTCTGCATAAACCTGTACACAAATACACAAATCTATAAACAAATACACAAACCTGTACACAAATGCACAAAAAACCTGTACACAAATACTGAAAACTGTACACAAACATATAAATATGTACACAAATAGACAGTAACGTGCACAATGGTTGTCCACTTCAGCCTGTGAGTAAACTAGCTGCATAAACTGTGAACAATTCAGACAGAATATGGAGAAAGCTACTGTATCAGAGAAAATCCTATGCTGAGTTTATTCCCTATAGTGATCAGAATGTGTAAGTTAACATACCTGAGCAGCTAACAGAACAACACAAGATCAGGCACATGAAATACTGAGTCTGATGGGAAAAACACATTAAACAGGAACACATCGTTATTGTCCTGTTTAACAAACCTTGCAACATACTGGAAGCCTCTTCAAAAGTGGTGAGAAGCACAGATGTGACGGTGAGCACACTCCTCCAGTTTACTTCCTGTTCCTCCATCACGTGCTTTACAATGGCGAGAGCTTCAGCAGCAGAGAAGGGCTCCAGTAGCTGCAGCATTTGAAGAAAGAACATCAGACTTACACAGTCATATATATAAGTTACATAAAACAATTCTTCTAAAACTCTATTAAATAAACAAAATACTACTCTTTGAGCAGGTTTGGATAGAAGTGCTGTACATCCAGTACCCTGACAATACATCAACAAGAAGTATCTGTGTACTTATTTATTACTGTCACAGTACATAAACAGTAAACGGACGTGATAAATAGCACACTTTTTGGAGCAAACATCAAAGTGTATATCTTTTCTGCTAAAACATGGCTTATACAATTTAAAAAGAGTAACTATTAAATCTAACAAAATCCTACCCGCCTGTATCCCTGAATCCTGCAGGCATCTGTTTTGGCCAGACTCCAGCTCTGCTGCTGATGTAAGGCATCTGCCACTGAAACATACGAGTGTGTACATGTTTAAAACCTGTCACATAGGATAAAAAACATGCCACTGAAACATACAGATGTACACATTTATAAAAATGTGCCACTGAAACATATGGATGTACAGATGCATATAATCAAACACTAGAACATACAGATTTACACATATGTAAAATCTGACATTGGAATATACAAATGTACACATATGTACCCGTCACTTACCCTTGTATTGAGGCCTGTAGCTCAGTATCACTGACAGCTGGCGTGCAGCATATCTCTTTACATTCTCCTGTGGGACATCAGAAGGTTGAGAGAGGAAGTCATAGATACAAAGGTCAGGGTCACACTGCAGGCTTTCTGGACATATACACAAGGTCACATGTCAGACACATGACTAACAAAGTCAGCTGTGAGACATACAAGGTCATGTGTGAGGACTGAATATCACTTACTATTCCTTCAAGGTCAAGGTAAGGCATGTATGGCCCCTATTAAGTAGAGAGGTCACATATACAAATGTGAATGGTAAAGGTCACACAAGTTAGGATGCATGATTACATTACAATGGTACTGTCAGGAACACAAGGTCATACATTGGGATTGAAGGTTACTCATCACTTACACATGGTCACCAGTGAGGGTACACATTACATTGGCCCTTCATACATAGATAGGGAGACAAAGCCTTGATTATCAGGTCATTTACTGCTGAAATACATTATCAAAGAAGGCTACATTTGATGTCACAAGGTCAAATGTGAAGACACGTGGGGACTGAGGAATGGTGAAACAAACTTGAAACAAACTTCAAAGGTCAAGGTGGATTGTAGACTGGGATATACACAGGGGTATACGATAGGTCATATAAGTGGGTTTAAATTTGGAGCAAATGTCAGGTAGAATGTAAGAATGTTCATAAAGGTAACTAAGGCAACATGACAACAAAACATCTCTTGAAAAATGATATCTTTACTTAATATTTTTATCATTAGTAATTTCAAACTTGGGCTCTAATCACAGTAAAAAATTGAAGCCCTACATTAAACAAGATGATCACTTGATCAGTGAGCAGTTTTCCCCAGTTGAAAGAGTGACGCAAAAAGAATCAATTCAATTATAACTAGGGATGGGTGGGTAGGTCAGGTGTCTCGGTAACAAGAGCATTTAACAGAAATATTGTGATGAGATTTTAAAACTGTCACTTCGCTTGCCAACACATATAATGGAAGGAACAGATAAAATATTAGAAACATACCTAAAATCTCAAGAACTTACAAGTTTTATCCCATATTTTTGTGCATTTGCAGAGTTTTAGTGATTATGTTGAGCTGAAATATTTTGGTTATGACATGTTGTAACCTCAAACTAACTTGTCAGCAGATATAATGGAAGAAAAACTTAAATATTGGAAACAAACCAGAAATCTGAAGAAATTGTACAAATTTATCTTATATTTTGTGCATTTGGGGATTTTTATTACAATATCATTAAGAGGATATGTCTGTTTGCTTGGGGTGTACTAAAACACGGAGTCCCGAAATCAGTATGGTTTTTCATTGGGGTCCTCCCACTGTACACATTTTTGGTACCGATCCATCCCTAATTATAACCAGCACACTGACAAGAAGAAACTGATGCTGCCACGGCATTACAGTCTGGTGTTACACAGAGGGACACCGTCACCAAACTCACTACTCACTCTTTGTGACACTGTCCAGCAGAGCACACGACACCTGTAATACAAAGAACCTCCATCATCCAAACATCCAACCAACGATTCTACGGACACATACCGGCTTTTCACAAACAACACTTGCTGTATTTAGAGACTATGGGTCATATTCTTCAACAATACTTAGATAAGGTGACCATCAAACCAAACATTCTACTGATACACATCGGCTTTTCAGCAACTAGTCTGTTAACACTTGCTGTACTTGGAGACTATGGGACACATTCTTCAACAATACTTAGATAAGGGGACCATCATACCAAACATTCTACTGATACACATCGGCTTTTCAGCAACTAGTCTGTTAACACTTGCTGTATTTGGAGACTATTACTCCAGACATAATGTAAGCTGCTGCAGTGAGAATAAACAAACTAAACCACAATGTGCAACTTGTATCAGAATATATTTCAGTAAAATCTGTGTTTACCAGACTTGTTGGCAAAACATAACAACCGCCTCTCAGTTTCCTCAACTAGATCAAATGAACGCATGGGGATGTACAGGTTCACAGTAGCTGCTCCCACTGAATAGAACAAGCTCCTTCAAGCCATCAGAACTCAGGATAGTAACCCTGGATTTAGACAACAATTGAAGACTTACCTATTCAGGTTACCCTACCCTCCACCACAGTCTTTCTCCGCTATTGGACACTAACATGGACACAGACTTCCAGAAATTGGACGATCCCTTCTTGGACATCAGTGCCTTAGAGGATGTCTGGAGCTACTACTACTGCTATTACTTCTACACATAGGAGTTAAGCCACTAGCGAATAACACAAAAAATGTAATATTGTAAAAGTGCATCTGGGTACATTAAATTTGATTATTAAGCTTCCAGTTTCCCTTTATTCTTGCTTTCTGTTTCTGCTTATTCTAGCTTTTCCTTTCTTTTGGTTTCCTTTATTCTAGCTTTTGTTGTATTCTCAATCCCCCTTTGTTCCTGTTTACCCTATCCTACTTTTGCCTTTGACATTACTCCAACATTTCCCTCCTTTATAGATCTCGGTTTACCCTCAATTTTCAGAGTTACCTACTGTATCTTATGTCAGTCTGTTCTCTTGCATGTATTCCAGTCATCCCTTTATTTCAGTCATCTCTTTATAACACCCTTGTCTTCCTGAGTGATTTAGTGTAAATTATACCACTATTGTCTCCCTAATATACAAACTGATTTCACCCTAATTCATACATATTCTACTGATCCCCTTATTCAACTGATTTCTGTGTGAAACCCTCACCTTCCTGAGTCCCTTACTGGCGGCACTCTCGCTATCAGACGCCCCGCTGTAACCATACATCAGTAACACCTGCATCAGCCCTGTCACATACAAACAGCCACGTGTTATAACTGTGTCTGTAATATTTGTAACAATCCAAAGATTGTCTAGTATAACAACTAACATAGAAAACTAGGACTGAATGACTGGTTCTGACTTGCATGAAATCAAAATGGCAAAAAATGTAAAACATGAAGCTATCTTTTTAAATTATACTAAAAAAATCTCAATACAATTTCAATGAATTTATGTTACAAAACATATTCTTTGACTAGATTCATGAAAGATCTTAGCCAGTTTTTTTAGGATAAACTAAGCTATATTTTTATACAAAAGTGAAATACCTACAATACGGCTTGGCCAAGACCTTTTTTGAAAACTACCTTAGAAAACCAACAGAGAAAGTATGACATATGTGTCCAGTCATGTACACATTCACCAGTCCGAGCCATATTCACTAACTGTCTCAGCCAAATCTTAGGTTTAAGTTGGCTATTTGGTATACAAAAGTTAAGCCTAACACTTGGCTAAGACCTTTTTGGGAATTTGACCCCAGGGGTGTGTACAATTCATACAGCTACTCACAGATATACACATTTAAGCAGTTATTTACACACAGAGAGCCATACATACCCATTCATGCACACACTCACTCAGCAATACCTGTGACAATGTCTGCCCTCCTCTTCATCTCACTTTCTCCACATACTCCACTCAATGTTGCAATGTCCTGTGCCAGCCGACCTATCACTCCCTGCCGACTAAGGTTGCTAAGTAACCAACAAAAATGACTTACACCCTGCACCAAGAAATCTACATTCTGACATGGAGCTGTAAACATGCAAACATTCTTTCTGCAGTGATTTCTATTTTTGTTCGAAATAACAAATTATTATCGGGCACTTAAACACACTGAAAAGATGTTAGGTATAAGCATACTTCATGAGAATACTTATTTATATTGTCACAAAATATCCATGTAAAAAACTCCCGAACATTCCTCTGATTTACATGAGATTAGCAATTATAGAAATGTAAACAATGAAAAACCAAGGTGGCAAAAATCCCCAATTCTCACCATTTACAACACCTTTAATGAATAATTTTAAAAGACAGGTCCTGACCTTTTCCATTTAGATGCAAGTTACATGTACCAACAAAAATGTCTCAAAAAAAAGTAACCAGACACATAGCCATGCTAAACACGATAACTCAGCACTTTGGTATAAAAGCCTGTTTATCTCGGGACACATACATCTTTAACAAGTTTTTTGGTTTCTATTTGGGTCAGGAAATGATGCAAAGCATACCTTTCAGCTCATGCAATTTCACTATGATTGCCATCAATGTTTAACCATTCCTTATTTAATATTGGTGTGAAAGATAAACCAACATTCGGTTTTTTGTTTTGACGTGGTTGAGACAATGAAATTCACAAAGAATATGTAGGAGCCAGTATGCTGAGCATTTGTCAAGAACTTTTTACCTGAAAAATTTATCGATCCTATCTGTATTTAATTTTTTTATGAAACTGGTCCTTTTTTTCCAAACTGCTTTGGGTAGATGTTGCTTGTTTATTAAAACAGCAATGTTTTTATTTACCAAGTGATGTAGGCTTCCAGCGGCATCAGGTCGCGTTGATGGAAGAGCCAGACCAGTTCGATTGGCAGTCGACCCTGTACATAATACAGAAAATAGCATCAGAGATGCCCGTACCCCACAGCCTTGGGAAATATTTTCAACACCATGAGATATAGAAGTACTGTACCAGTACAAACTTCAGGATACTTTCAGAGCACTGTCAGTTATATAAAGGTCCAAACAATGTTTAAATGGAGAAATAATGTTTAAAAGAAAGATAATGCGTATAAACATGAAGTATTAAAACAAGATAATTCAATGACAAGATGACAGCATTAATCAGTAAACTAAAATTCAACACTCTTTATATACATCTGCATTTCCGAATTATGGTTTAGATGGTTTGAATATTACCATGCATACTTCTAATTCAAATTCTATCTCTTACAATGGGAAGTTATGAAAGTAAAATTCTTAATAAATTCTAATATGACTTTTGCTTAATCTGCATCAAAAGACAGACCCAAAGGTGCAACAAGATTTTAAAGGTCAAGGTCACTACGGCAAGGTAAAAGGTCAAATTAAGGTCACACCATGATAGTACACACCTATAGCCAATAACCAATGTCCCTACCAAGTATCAACTTCCTACACCTTACGGTTTCCGAGATACAGCCCTGACGATTTTATAGGTCAAGGTCACTATGGCAAGGTCAAAGGTCAAATCAAGGTCACACCATGATGCTGCACACCTACACCCCCTATCCAATGTCTCTACCAAATATCAACTTCCTGCACCTAACAGTTTCCGAGATAAAGCCCGGACAATATTTTATAGGTCAAGGTCACTACGGCAAGGTCAAAGGTCAAATCAAGGTCAGACCATGACGCTGCACACCTACACCCCCTAAGCAATATCCGTACCAAGTATCAACTTCCTACACCTTACGGTTTCTGAGATATAGCCTGGACAAGATTTTATAGGTCAAGGCCACTACGGCAAGGTCAAAGGTCAAATCAAGGTCACACCATGACGTTGCACACCTACACCCCCTAACCAATATCCGTACCAAGTATCAACTTCCTACACCTTACAGTTTCTGAGATATAGCCCGGACAACATTTTATAGGTCAAGGTCACTATGGCAAGGTCAAAGGTCAAATCAAGGTCACACCATGACGTTGCACACCTACACCCCCTAACCAATGTCCCTACCAAATATCAACTTCCCAAGCCTTACAGTTTCCGAGATATAGCCCGGACAACATTTTATAGGTCAAGGTCACTACGGCAAGGTCAAATCAGGGTCAGACCATGACGTTGCACACCTACACCCCCTAACCAATATCCCTACCAAGTATCAACTTCCTACACCTTACGGTTTCCGAGATATAGCCCGGACAAGATTTTATAGGTCAAGGTCACTACGGCAAGGTCAAAGGTCAAATCAAGGTCAGACTATGACGTTGCACAACTACACCCCCTAACCAATGTCCCTACCAAGTATCAACTTCCTACACCTTACAGTTTCCGAGATATAGCCCAGACAAGATTTTCAAACTCAAGGTCACTAAGGCAAGGTCAAAGGTCAAATCAAGGTCAGACCATGACGTTGCACAGCTACACCCCCTAACCAATGTCCCTACCAAGTATCAACTTCCTACACCTTACGGTTTCTGAGATACAGCCCGGACAAACTATTTCCCGCCGCCCGCCCGCCCGCCCGTCCATCCGGACACCATGGGTGAAAACAATACCCCAACAGCCCTTAAGGGCTGTGGGGTAAAAACACTGCATTAGTAAGTTCAGTTGCATGCGGGTCACTCACACTGACACAAGTAGTTACATCTTTACTCATGTACATAAACATAATTACTCCATTTTTCTTTAGAAATGATACAAAAATTGCCCAATTTATACCAAATTTGAAATTTATATACTCCAAATGATTCAAACTACTTTTTTAATACATTCACTGACAAGGGATTAAAACACTGCTGTAGAAGTGTTAGTACTATTGTATGACTGATTTCATAATGAATGATAGCAAATGACCTCAAAATAACTTTAAAGGGCGTAAGCAAGACATTAACCAGCTAATATGTAAATTTATGAGAAACAATGTCAGCTCACGCTGTTATGTTTCCTTGCAATAAAATTACACGTCACTGCATTCTGCATGTACTATAACCTCTGGAGTACAATATTATACTGCATGAAATACTTCTAGAAATCTCCCAAACAGGTCAGAGAGTGAAGCATAAAATCCCAATTGTAACGGTCACAGTCATGTGACCATAAGTTCCATAATCCAGATTGTCAACAAATAATGAAAAATTTCAAGAAAATCTAATTGACTAAAATTCTTCATTCACTCTCAAAGAATCCTGTACCTTAATCTTCCATTAGGATCTTATTTCTTTACCCTGTATTTTTACAGGACATCGTTGTTTGACACGTCACTTACATCTGCATTGATGTGCTTCACATAGTGCTGTTGGCTCAGTCTTCCCGCCTGCTGTAAGTGCTGGACGGAATCCATGTAAACCGCCACTGCTTTCTGAAATGAAGACGATGTATTATTCTTATCAATGAAGATTGTCCATCAGGAATATAACCCATCAGAACACTGCTCATCATAATTGGCCAATCTTCAGTATACCAGAACATATTTGTGCATCTTATCGCTATTAATACAATGGGCTTCAAACAACTTCCCTACAATTTAAAGGATACAGGCATCAAATGGATACACAAACCAGAGGCTATGGTGGTGCATTGCTAACACACTCACCTCCACCTCCGATGTCAGTGGCTAAAACCCCGAACATTATGTGGGAAAGTTGGTAGTTGCTTACTGATGGTCGGCAGTTCACAGTACAGAGCCTTGACCAACTGTATGCACTGGTTTCCTCTGCCCATAAAACTACCCATTGTTATATGACCTGTACAGTGTAGAAAAACCCAAACATCTACATAAATGCGGGTGTCCAATGGATACAAGTGTCCAATGGATACAGCAAACAAATGACACAGGTGCCCAAAGGATACAATAGCCCAATGGATACAGGCATACCCCGACCGGGAAAAGTTTCGCTGGAATCACTGTATCTCGTACCATTTCTGAGGTATTAATTTTACAATTTACACTTATACAAACACAACTGAACTCTCTCAGAATAATAAAATAAAAGAATTGCACTGTATTGACAATGTAATGTTATCAGACTCAGTAACAGTACTTTACTATATGTGCCAAGATGCATAAAATACATATCATCCATTCTAACTACTAGAACCATTATATAAAATACATGATGTGTAAAATGCATGTTATTAGTTAAAATATAACCATTGTACAAACTTGGGTCCTTAACTGTGGTTCAGATTAAGGAAGAATAGTCCTGAATAGAATAACCACAGTTGTACAACATCTGTATCACTCAATCAGTAGTAAGTCTGTATTCCCTACCTGTGTTGTAGAGTCTTGCCTACCCTAACTGTAAACCCTTAACATAGATTACCAATATTTCAGTATTAGCAGCATCCCTGTAATCCCTGCCAATTAGTGCTGGGTCTTACCAAGACTAACCTTAAGCCTATCAGACAGTTTACCTGACATCTCCCTATCAGTAGGAAGTTGTATTCCCTTACACTTTGTGCCGTGTGGTACCTACCCTAACCCAATCACAGAGCTTCCCTGACATTGTCCCATCAGTAGCAAGTTGCATTGCCTGCTAGTTTGTGCTTCTTTACCCTAAACTCATTAAGCAACAAGTAGGGGCGTCACGACTAACCGAATAATCGACAACGGTTAGAATAGTGATATTTTCTGGTTTCATATTTTAAAGTAAGAATAATCGCTTAATGTAGTAAAAAGATGGCAGAAGCTCTGAATCCATAAAATATATCCATATTGTCACATAAAATGAGTTAAAATCCGAAAACAGTCACGTTTTCTGTACTGTTTATGCATTCACGTAAAGCCGGAAGTACCATATATCTCTTATATCGCCCACTTCCTGTCTGAAATAAACGAAGCAAAAGTCGCAGAAAAACAGCAAATTTATTCATTTTTACAGGTTATATACATATATTTTCATTTTATTTCACATATTTATCGTTTTCAGTGCTTTTTACAATATGAAACTTAAGATTTTTGGATGTTATTTTAATTCGACGGTTATTCGGTGTCGACACGAATAGTACTTACCGATTAGCTGACATGAAATATTTGGAGTCGTGACGTCCCTAGCAACAAGTTGTCTGTGTCCCCACCAGTATGTACAGTAACTCTCTTACTGTAACTCTCCTATATTTTAAGTCCAGACTCATAACACAGCTCACCTGACATCCCCAAGTCAGTAGTGAGTTGTCCATGTTTTCCACGAGTGTGTCCTGTAATTTTCCTGCCCTAACCGTCTTACCCTAAACTCCTTTATTGACCCTAACTCACAACTCACCTGACAGTCCCCGGTCAGTAGTAACTTGTCTGTATTTCCGGCCAGTACCTGTTGTAATTCTCTGCTTAACAATGAGGCTGCAGCCACTTCAGTCATCTCCGACCCAGAGTCAGTATGTAGCTTTATACTGTGAAGCAAGCCATCTGAAAGCACAATGCAGGAATTAAAGATGATCAATAGTACTCAATTAGCCTGCGACCAACTGGGTGAAGCTTTACTCTGTGCTGCAAGTTACCAAAAACATGAACCAAAATGATAAATACTACCAAACTAGTCTTTGATCAAATTTATCCAGTTTTATTCTGTAAAACAAGACATCAAAAACAGAAAGTACAAGAACTGTGCCATACACAATTAAGAACAGAACCTGACAGCCACTAAACTGCAGCAAAGTGTATTTCTCAGTGTAATGACTGGCAACTAGCAAAGTTGTGACATCAGTGGAACCAATCAATCAGCAATCAACACCAAATTTACTTTAACATCAAGGGATAACATGTCTTTTGCCAGAGTGACTATCTTTAAAATGTAAAAAAAAAAAAACATTCACCTGATTTGATAAATGGTTCCAAAATGAGGTATGATCTGAAATATAATGTGAATACCCCAGAATTCAACATAAAATCACAAAGTAAGATTCAAAATGGCATCCCTGCAAACACTTTCTTCCAGTTCTATTTCTGCAGTAACTGCTGCTACCTCTAACCAAGAATTTGTGTAAGATGTATGAAAATAATTGGGAGTCAATTGCTTGCAGATAAAATTTTGCATCGACATTGCGCCCTTGCAAAGTTTAGTATACACCTTGAGAGGAACCAACATGTAATATATTGACTCTACAAAGGTACAAAAAGACAATTGTGTTTTAGGTCACCACTAGTCCGTTATGGCAGAATAATGAATAATACAAAGCATCCACCAGATGCCTCTATAAGATACAACAATAAATAATGATTCAAATCCCAAAGTGACTGAAAATTTTATTACAGCAGCACATCATACAGAAAACAGTTTTATCCTAAGTAACATGATAGCTGCCACAGTAACTTGTTACAGATATATGCTGAGGTACTGCCAGTCTGTTACCTGTGTATGCATGACACGTCTTCCCTGTTTGCAGCTCCTTCTCCTGCGTTTGCTGCAACATATAGAATGTACATAGATTACTGCACATCATGCACCAAATGTGGTGTGAATGAAATAGCGGTATTTGGTTTTTTATTTGGGTGGGGTAGAAAAGATAGATTCGTAAGATAACAACCATTTCATGAAATATCTCACAAAATTTCTACATTTGAGGTAAAATCCTGTTTACTGATGCTAAACTATCCTAAGGTACTATACCTATTTTACATTGTGTCATTACTTAGACAATTATGTTGTCACCATATTAGTGAGAACCAAATGTAACACTGCATTAGTTTGAGGGCCCTGGAAAACAGGATTGGATTTCAGAGACAATTAGTATTTACACCACTAATATTTATGCATACTACAATTGATTTAACAGTAATCCCTTAAGATCAGAAGAAACACAAATCATGTTAGTGGAATTCCAATCAACACCATATTTTTTACTGATATTTCCAGTTATTTGAAAGCACTGGTTAAGTTAATTTAAGCACTGTATCGAGCCCTTCAGATCTGACTCAACCCTGCTCAACTGCACACTGAATACAACTGCATGCAATAACCCAGATGTTACAACCTCACTTGACCTTGATAGGGCATATTTGACCTTGCTTACCTCAGCAATAAGCTGGGTGAAATCTGTGTGCAGACTAACCAGTTCCAGCACTGCCTGCTGAATGCTTGCTGTACCTGACATAATGCCTGCTCTGCCCAACAAGATATCTACCTGGAACGGATGAAGGATCATAAAACTGCTGTTAAACAACACAAAATGATCTACACAATAATTTCAGACATAAAATTAACTTTGAAATTAACAGTTTATACAGCAGTTAATACCAGTTATATAAATGTACAAGAACTTGCTGGTATAGATATACAAGATGTTTGATTTTGCACATTTTGGCCCATGTCTGACCACATTTTCAGGGTACTTTAAATTAATTTAAGCACAAAGCCTTTATCAGTGACAGATGTAATTACTATAAAATCTTGTTGAAAATGACATAATTATGTAATGGTAGAGGTGCAACTTGTGTATAGAAATTCAATGCAAATTACCTTAAGTCTCGTATAAAGGTCAAAGAAGGGGCTTTCAATGGCTTGGATCAGTATGGGCTGTAAGTAGATATCAATGCGGAGAACTCATACCTGAAGAGGTGAGATCAGAGTGACTATATGTGAACCACTAGACCCCAGACACCTCTTTCAGTCCCTTAATTTGCAGCCATTTTTTAAAAAAACAAAAACATGTGAAGACTATTTCATTATCAAAGGATAACAAAATTGGCAACAACAAAAATCCATACAGATTGCAAGACTTAATTAGAGCACCAAATCACCATAGAATGCTTTTTTGACCCTCAGCTATTTTGACAAGACCACAAATGAGAATCCAAAACAAGGCTCATTTTTAACACAGTGTACAGCTGAGTGGATATTTTGCTAGCTGGGAAGTTTAGGTTGCTTAACGTGTTCACTTGACCATTACGTTAATAATAGGTTTCAGAAATTTAGTTGACTATACCAGGGGTTTTGTTATGTTTCATATTCTTTAGTGCCTTTCCTAATTCAATTTCAGTCAAAGCTCCTTCTAATGTGCTTGCTTCGTTTATATCTAATTTGTTAATTGAGTGCAATGGAGGTGCAATGTTATTTCGACATATTAAGATGTCATTTTATAGCAAAATAGCTGAAAATTCAGATATTTCATTTTTAATAAAGTTACACAACTCACAGTTCATTTTGATGTGGAACAATCCATATGTAAACAGCAAAAAATATTCTATACTGACATTTGTATGAACGATTTCGCCAAATTTATACATGCATTGAAATAACATACAACAACATACTGCAGAGATACCCTGTGGATAAAAAAACTTTGTGTCGAAATCGCTCTATCTAGCACAGTTTTCTAGATATAAGCATTTTTGTGTTTTGCAATTTTTGCGAAAAATTTGAAAATTCACAATGGCCGCCATTTTGGGCAAGACAAATTTTTTGAAAATTGGGGTGGCTATTCTGCAGAGTTACCCTGTGGGTCAAAAATTTCGTCAAAATCGCTCTATCTAGCACAGTTTTCGAGATACAAGCATTTATGTGTTTTGCAATTTTTGCGAAAAATTCGAAAATTCAAAATGGCAGCCATTTTGGCTGAGACAAATTTTTTGAAAATTGGGATGGCTACTCTGAAGAGATACCCTATGGGCCAAAAATTTCGTCTAAATCGCTCTATCTAGCACGGTTTTCGACATATAAGCATTTTTGTGTTTTGCAATTTTTGCGAAAAATTCAAAATGGCCGCCATTTTGGGTGAGACAAAAATTTTTTGAAAATTGGGGTGGCTATTCTGCAGAGTTACCCTGTGGGTCATAAATTTCGTCGAAATCGCTCTATCTAGCACAGTTTTCGAGACACAAGCATTTATGTGTTTTGCAATTTTTGCGAAAAATTCAAAAATTCAAAATGGCAGCCATTTTGGGTGAGACAAAATTTTTTTGAAAATTGGGGTGGCTACTCTGCAGAGTTATCCGGTAGGTCAAAAGTTTTGTCGAAATCGCTCTATCTAGCACGGTTTTCGAGATATAAGCATTTTTGTGATTTGCAATTTTTGCGAAAAATTCGAAAATTCAAAATGGCCGCCATTTTGAGCGAGAGAAAATTTTTTTGAAAATTGGGATGGCCATTCTGTAGAGATACCCTGGGGGTCAAAACTTTCGTCGAAATCGCTCTATCTAGCACGGTTTTCGAGATATAAGCATTTTTGTGATTTACAATTTTTGCGAAAAATTCAAAAATTCAAAATGGCCACCAATTTAAGCAAGATAAAAATTTTTGAAAATTGTAATGGCAACTCTGCAGAGATACCCTGTGGGTAAAAAATTTCGTCGAAATCGCGATATCACTCTATCTAGCACGGTTTTCGAGATATAAACATTTTTGTGATTTGCAATTTTTGCAAAAAATTCAAAAATTCAAAATGGCCGCCATTTTGGGCGAGACAAAACATTTTTAAAAATTGGGATGGCAACTCTGCAGAGATACCCTGGGGGTCAAAACCGGTGCTGCGCTCTGTATGGGCAATGTGACCTAATATTTGCAAAAGTTGGGGATGGGCGTTTACGACAATGAAAACCAGCCGGGCATTTCGAAAAAAACAAGCATTCTGATGCATGCATTTATCTTCCGCCATATAAATTAGATGTACTAAAGATAGTGGAATATAAATTTTCTTGTGAGATGGAGGCACATGTAGAAGTGACAACAAGTTTAATGTTTGATTGTAATACTTTTAAAGACAAAAGGCATTTACTCATTTTAGTAGCTATTACTCTGCCATCCAAAGAGCTACAGTTCTGCAACTTTATTATGCAGTAGATCAACCCAAAGTAGGTAAGGACGTATTTAGAAGAAATTACCTATCTGTAACACTTTTACAGATAAAAGACATTTATTTATTATAGTGGCTATTACTCTGCCATCCAAAGAGCTACAGTTCTGCAACTTCACTATGTGGTCGATCACACAAAAGTAGGTGAATGACTTATTTAGAAGAAACTGCCTACCTGTAATACTTTTAGGGATGAAAGACATTTACTCATTTTAGTAGTTATTACTCCGCTATCCAAAGAGCTACAGTTCTGCAACTTCACTATGTGGTAGATCACCCAATAGTAGGTGAATGACTTATTTAGAAGAAATTGCCTACCTGTAATACATTTAGAGATAAAAGACACTTACTCACTTTAGTAGCTATTACTCAGCTATCCAAAGAGCTACAGTTCTGCATCTTCACTATGTGGTAGATCACCCAAATGTAGGTGAATGACTTATTGAGAAGAAATTGCCTACTTGTAATACTTCTAGAGATAAGACATTTACTCATTTTAGTAGCTATTACTCAGCGATCCAAAGACCTACAGTTCTGCAACTTCACTATGTGGTAGATCACCGAAAAGTAGGTGAATGACTTATTTAGAAGAAATTGCCTACCTGTAATACTTTTAGAGATAAAAGACATTTACTCATTTTAGTAGCTATTACTCAGTTATCTAAAGAGCTACAGTTCTGCAACTTCACTATGTGGTAGATCACACAAAAGTAGGTGAATGACTTATTTAGAAGAAATTGCCTACCTATAATACGTTTGGAGATAAAAGACATTTACTCATTTTAGTAGCTATTACTCAGCTATCCAAAGAACTACATTTCTGCAACTTCACTATGTGGTAGATCACCCAAAAGTAGGTGAATGACTTATTTACAAGAAATTGCCTACCTGTAATACTTTTAGAGATAAAAGACATTTTGCTCATTTTAGTAGCTATTACTCAGTTATCCAAAGAGCTACAGTTCTGCAACTTCACTATGTGGTACATCACCCAAAAGTAGGTGAATGACTTATTTAGAAGAAATTGCCTACCTATAATACTTTTAGAGATAAAAGACATTTACTCATTTTAGTAGCTCTTGCTCAGCTATCTACTCACTTAGATATTGTGACCTACATCTGCAAAAGCAACAAAATTATAAAGGACACAGGAAAGATATTTGACATTTACTTATGTCATTATTTTGCTACAAATAAGAAAGTAGCTATTACTCACTTATGACATGCAATGGGACCCCAAACTATGTACCATCTTATAGCTAAGGACAAAATAGCTGAACAACATATTTGAAGAAAAAGTTGTAACTGCAATAGTTTTTGACTTATGAGCCCTTTACTCCAAGTAGCTAAGATTGCTATTACTCACTTATCTTTAGGCCTAAGTCCATGAAGCCAAAAATATTTTCAAGGGCGTAAAAATTCATTGGGACAATTAATTTACAAAAAATCTTGAAAGACTTGTTTAGAAGAAACTGCCTATGTACAATGTTTTTAGAGACAAAAGACATTTACTCATTTTAGTAGCTATTACTCAGCTATCCAAAGAACTACAGTTCTGCAACTTCACTATGTGGTAGATCACCCAAAAGTAGGTGAATGACTTATTTAGAAGAAATTGCCTACCTGTAATACATTTAGAGATAAAAGACACTTACTCATTTTAGTAGCTATTACTCAGCTATCCAAAGAACTACAGTTCTGCAACTTCACTATGTGGTAGATCACCCAAAAGTAGGTGAATGACTATTTAGAAGAAATTGCCTACCTATAATACGTTTAGAGATAAAAGACATTTACTCATTTTAGTAGCTATTACTCAGCTATCCAAAGAACTACATTTCTGCAACTTCACTATGTGGTAGATCACCCAAAAGTAGGTGAATGACTTATTTACAAGAAATTGCCTACCTGTAATACTTTTAGAGATAAAAGACATTTGCTCATTTTAGTAGCTATTACTCAGTTATCCAAAGAGCTACAGTTCTGCAACTTCACTATGTGGTAGATCACCCAAAGTAGGTGAATGACTTATTTAGAAGAAATTGCCTACCTATAATACTTTTAGAGATAAAAGACATTTACTCATTTTAGTAGCTCTAGCTCAGCTATTTACTCACTTAGATATTGTGACCTACATCTGCAAAAGCAACAAAAATATAAAGGACACAGGAAAGTAAGCTTATGAAAAACTAGATGAATAAGAAATGAAAAGATTTGCCTAACTCTAGTACTCGTGAAGGTATTTGACATTTATTTCCATCATAATTTTGCTATAAATAAGAAAATAGCTATTGCTCACTTATGACATGCAATGGAACCCTAAACGATATGCCATCTTATAGTTAAGGAAAAAGTAGCTGAATAACATATTTTAGGAAAATACTCTAATTGCAATAGTTTTGGAGTTACAATGGATTTACTCAACAGTCACAATTTCAAAGTAGCTATTAGTCAGCTATCCAATGTGCAACAGGTCTGAAACTTTACTATGTGATAGCTTATCAAAAACTAGATGAATAACATATTTGAAAAGAATTCCCTAATTTTAATACTTTTGAAGATATTTGACATTTACTTATGTCATTATTTTGTTTCAAATAAGGAAATAGCTATTACTCACTTATGGCATGCAATAGAACCCTAAACTATATGCCATCTTATAGCTAAGGAAAAAGTAGCTGAATAACATATTTTAGGAAAATACTCTAACTGCAATAGTTTTGGAGTTACAATGGATTTACTCAACAGTCACAATTTCAAAGTAGCTATTACTCAGCTATCCAATGTGCAACAGGTCTGAAACTTAACTACACGTATGTGATAGCTTATCAAAAAGTAGATGAATAACATATTTGAAAAGAATTCCCTAACTTTAATACTTTTGAAGATATTTGACATTTACTTATGTCATTATTTGGCTACAAATAAGAAAATAGCTATTACTCACTTATGGCATGCAATAGAACCCTAAACTATATGCCATCTTATAGCTAAAGACAAAGTAGCTGAACAACATATTTGAAGAAAAAGTGGTAACTGCAATAGTTTTTGAGTTATGAGCCCTTTACTCCAAGTAGCTAAGATTACTATTACTCACTTATCTTTAGGCCTAAGTCCATAAAGCCAAAAATATTTTCAAGGGCATGAAAATTCATTGGGACAATTAATTTACAAAAAAATCTGTAGCTGTAGTAGTTTTGGAGAAATCTACGTGACTAACTAACGCACGCACACACGGGCATCATTTCATAATCTCCCTCCCGGGCTAAAGCCCAGCGGGAGATAACAATCCTTATTTGGGTCGAGTACTAAGTTAAAATCACCACAGATCACTAAATGGTCCAAGTTATTTTCAGTAATCAGGTCATCAATCGAGCGAAAGAAACTAAGAGTATCATTATTCGGGGCATATATGTTAATCAATCGGAAGGTTATAGAGTTTATATTTAAATCAGCATATACAAGGTTACCTTCATTGTCCAACTTTGTATCAATAATTTGATATTTAAAATTATTTCTTAATATAATAACTACTCCGCGAGAGTTTGTTCTAGTTCCGCTTAACAGACATTTTGAATCCGTCATTAGACTTAAATCATTTTCATCTTGTTTGGTCAAGTGAGTATCTTGTAGACTGAGTATATTTGGATCGGGTCTAGAAAGATAATTTCAGACATCCAGCCTCTTTGTCTTGTCTCTTAAGCCCTGACAGTTTACAGACACTATTTTTATTTGTTCACCTATCATAATTAGATCTAAAATCAACTAGAAAAAGCTTCTGAACCACAAACTGGCAGGCAATAGTAGTTTTACTCAATAAAAGTAATGATCCTTTGTTTTGAATAGTAAAAGGCACATAAATATCAGGGTTAACGTATCCATGTTATATTCTTAAGATAGTTAAGTTGAATCCAGTTCTGATGAAAACCTTTATATTTTATTTGTGTATGTATAAGGACACTGCTAGCTCTAAGGAGATATCCTTAACTGTAAATGACAAAACTGATAAAACAAATACAAAACAAAAAAAATTGAAGTTGCCACTGTGTGTTGGCTCTGCTCTCTGTCACTGTTTGCTCAACATGGCTTATTGTTACAGATTTTACAGTGTTAGGCAAATATGCACACTCTCTGAGTGCCTTTTTATGACTGATTTCTTACAGAAATAGAGGATTAGGCTTGAGCCAACACAATACACAGACAGACTTTGTAGTTGCACTTCCAAATCATGGTGATTTGTGTCCAGGTCTAAGTGAATGATTAGTCAGCAGATCGTGGTCATTTGGTAGTGAATCCATAGACAACAAGAGCACTCAGAGAGTGCAGACCTCCGCCAAGGGAGCTCATTTCCTGGACTATCATCAAAATCCACCCTAAAACTAGAGGAATGCTTTTGCTAAAAAAAGCAAAGTATCCCTGAAAGTTTAAAATGCTTTGTGGTTTTAATAAGCATGCTGTAAAGCTAAGAATGCACAAAGCTGCGCCGTATGCTTTCCCAATACCTCTTAATACATTCTGAAGCTATAAAAGCAACGATAAAGGAGATATAAGGCAAAAACTCCAAAGCAGCTATTTATGACCGCAGTTTGGCCCATAAGGGGGGTCGGGGGATAAAACTGACCAGCTATTTAGATTCTCCACATATGCTTTCCCAATACCTCTTAATACATTCTGAAGCTATAAAAGCAACGATAAAGGAGATATAAGGCAAAAACTCCAAAACATCTATTTATGACCCCAGTTTGGCCCATAAAGGCGGGTCGGGGGTAAAACTGACAGGCTATTTAGACTCTCCACATATGCTTTCCCAATACCTCTTAATACATTCTGAAACCATAAAAGCAACAATAAAGGAGACATAAGGCAAAAACTCCAAAATCAGCTATTTTATGACCCCAGTTTGACCCATAAGGGGGGGCCCGTGGGGTAAAACTGACCGGCTATTTAGACTCTCCACATATGGTTTCCTATTACCTCCCAGTATATTTTATGGCTCTAAATGCAATACTTAAGAAGATAATAGGGGGGTTGACCTAAATTTAAGGCTTTCAGATTGGAAGGTGTCAAAAAATCACTCATAAATGAGACATTTTTCAAGGGATTACTCCCAAATTCTAATCAGCTCGCGTTTTCAATAGTATGAACAGGTGTGTCAAATTATAAGGCTGTGTAGCAAGTAGTTTTTCCTGAACTGCGATGACAGGGGGATGTCCTTAAAAAAAATTGTTTTTGATCATGTGACCTTCATAAAGGTCAAAGGTCAAATTTAAGCATGCAGAAAAATTTTCCCATCCCTAAGGTACATAACTGCCAAATATGGTTTGAAATCTTCTAATAATAAGGGAGATATTCAGGGGAGACCATAATGCGGCGGCGGCGAGGAAACTGAGGTGAAAACAAATAAGCGCCCTTTCAGGGACACTTAATTATCTGGCTATAACTTCCTTTAAAAAACGCCTAGATCCAGATGATCCAGATCACTACCAAAATCTAATCACTTGTTCCTTGTCCAATTTAGGACATTTTCTGAAAATTTCATCAAATTCCATCCATAACTTTTTGAATTTTCCGTCTTTAAAAATTACATTTCATGGATCCAGAAGATCCAGATAATGATCTGGATCACCCGCAAAATTTAATCATTTCTTCCTTTTACCACTTTTTCCTTTTACCATTTCTAACATATCCTAAAAATATCATCAAAATCCATCCTAAAACTAGACCTACGCATCGGAGAACCGATGCAAATTTGTATCCACCAGAAAGGCAACTCACCAAAGTCAGTGAACCATCGTTTGACCTTGAAGGATGGGCCCAAGGTCAAATCCGACCACACCAAAAGATTCCCAGCCCATGATTTCCTATAGGTTGGTTTACCATCCCAAACCTCTAGGACCAATAATAAGCGAGTTATAAGCACTTTTAAGTTTGGCTATCCTCGTTTGACCTTGAATGAGGGGTCCGAGGTCAAATCTGAACACACCAAAAGATTCCCAGCGAATGATTTCTTATAGGTTGGTTTACCATCCCAAACCTCTAGGACCAATAATAAGCAAGTTATAAGCACTTTTAACCTTGGCTATCCTCGTTTTACCTTGAAGGAGAGGCCCAAGGTCAAATCTGTCCACACCAGAAGATTCCCAGCCCATGATTTCCTATATGTTGCTTTACCATCCCAAACCTCTAGGACCAATAATAAGGGAGTTATAAGCAGTTCTAAGTTT
Source organism: Sabellastarte sp. h YS-2021 (assembly GCA_964017235.1). Taxonomy (NCBI): domain Eukaryota; kingdom Metazoa; phylum Annelida; class Polychaeta; order Sabellida; family Sabellidae; genus Sabellastarte; species Sabellastarte sp. h YS-2021. The sequence continues at coordinate 178,340,278 of OZ024930.1, forward strand.
GGCTATCCTCGTTTCACTTTGAAGGAGGGGCCCAAGGTCAAATCCGACCACACCAGAAGATTCCCAACCCATGATTTCCTATATGTTGTTTTACCATCCCAAACCTCTAGGACCGATAATAAGCAAGTTATAAGCACTTTTAAGTTTGGCTATCATTTGACCTTGAAGGTGGGGTCCAAGGTCAAATCTGACAACATCAGAAGATTCGCAGCACATGATTTCCTATAGGTTGGTTTCACATTGCAAACCTCTAGGACCAATAATAAGGGAGATATAGGCACTTTTAAAGTCCGCTATGTGGATTACTTCGGCACTCCATGGATGACCTTGAATCAAGAGCTTCAAGGTCAAATGTGTGCAAGGTTGTAGAGGACATGTATATCTGTTATACATATCACCTATGAAGAGATTTAACCTTCTACCTATGAGAAACAGCCAATAGAAAAATGTTGATTATTTTCAAAGAAATGCCCGCGGCGGCCATCTTGTTTTTCAGAATGAGGATATTCTCAGTCCCAGAGAAGCTTACCCCCCAATGAAGATATCCTGCAAATTTGGTGAACCTACTGCCTGGCTTCTTAACTTGGCACACGCCATAAATTGGCACAAAACGGAAGCTAAAATATTACTTATTATTCTTTTTTTATCGCCCACACTCGTGGATTTCCATATAGTGGTGGTGGACCAGTTCACGCCCGGGTACCAATTCACGCCCACCCTCAATTTTCTTGACGATTTATGATTTTTCATGAAGAAGATGTTCACCACATCGTAGATAATCATCAAATTGATCATATACATTTGTAATTTATTGTTTAACTGTGATTGTTTTGGATAAATTTAGGGGTGGGCGTGAACTGGTACCCGGGCGTGAATTGGTCCACCACCACTACCAAATAAGGAAATTAAAATGATGATAGAAATAATTAAAATATCTTCGGCAATTCCCGTATGCAAATTGTGCCAATTTGAGGCGCTGATTTCATGTAGAAATTATATTATCGCTCATTAAAAACGTGAATAAAATGTTTATTTTATTGATTTTATGTCAGTAAAATGCTTTTATAAGTTGCGCTTGTGTCAATACATATTTCAATAAAAAGAAATAGACGAAACTACACTCCAAACGATCAAAATTAAGCTTTTTGTGTCCAAGGTATGCCAATTTATGGCGCAAGGCAGTAGCTGGTGTAGTTTTCCTATTAGAGTGTTACTCAGTACTGTAACGCCCAAAATCTACAACGGAACTCCAATAAAGCTTATTATCGCCCGGAGTGAATGTCAATCGTGCAGTTTTACTTGACATTTTCAATCTTTCAAGTACATGTATTTGAAGTTTAATCGCAATATGTGAATCAATAGGTCAGTGAAAATGTTAAAATACCATACGTAAGAGGACTCCGCTCAACCAAATGTCAAAATCGCCGCCTTGTAAACAAACTAGGTACTTACTAAATTGCAGAAGTAATACATCAGCGATGTCAATCACATACCGTTTTGTAAAATAGAATTGCATATTATATTATATTTACTATTTATAACACCCTCAGTTTAATTTGATATTTTATTTGTGTATTTAAATATCATTACCACAAGTGCCTTTGAAAATAATGTTTCACATGAATATTCATGAGTTGGATGTACAAGTATGTCTGTAAATTTGAACAACTAAAATATATAGGTGCCACTTTGGCCAAGTATGCATTGAATAATTCTTGAATTTGATTGGTTAATTATTTTCAACAAAAAGTAAAAGCAGGCACTACACAGGGGCATATTTCATGAAATATCTGTTATATCCTCGAAGATATTTATACTTGCAGTCATCGAAGATATATATACTTGCAGTAAAAAAATATATATATATATCCGTTTCCGTTTTCACATGTTTGTGTAGTAATGTATGCCACCTGATGTTTCCTTAATAAAGTGTTTCAGTGAATATCTATTTATATCCTGCTACAAAGCTTACTACATACATAACAAATGGCGACGAGGATAAAGTGCAGTATGTGCATTGTTTACATTTACATTGTGGCTTCATATACAGTACACTACAGTAGATCATTTCTGTGGGGGAATGTTTGTGCTTACAAAGCTTACAGTACTGCTTCTCATAGTTCATGCAAGTACATTCACACTTACAGTGTTGCTATATATACACTACGGAACTTTTAAAAGGATATAATCATTGTCTACATACATTGATTCATTATGGCCTCTTACAGTTTTGAACCTTTTGATGGAGGAAATTTTATTGAGTACAGTGAAAGACTTGAAGCTTATTTCTTGGCCCATGATATAGGGATTGTTGCACCAAATGCATTAAGAGAAGAGAAAAGAGCAGCAGATCGTAAGAAAGTTGCATTTACAATTTCTTTGTTGGGTAAAAAGACTTATGGTACTTTGAAAGACTTGTGTTTACCAGATAATCCTACTGATAAAAGCTATAAACAATTGACTCAGTTATTGAAAGACCATTTCAAACCCAAGTCTCTTGTTGTGGCTGAAACCTACAGCTTTTACCATACCTTTCAAAGTGAAAATGAATCTGTTCTGGAGTATGCAAATAAGCTCAAGAGGCAGGCTACTACATGTGATTTTGGGGACCAGTTTGTGGGAGGTGTCCGCAACCCACATACAAAAAAGAAACTGTTATCCGAAGAAAGAACATTTCAGCAATGTGGATTTGGCACGGGCAGATGAACTTGCTGAACAGGAATCTCGACAGTTGGTTGAAAATCAGAAACACGAAATTCCAAAGCAAGTGATTCATAAAGTGGATAAAGCATTCAAACATGGGAAGGGAAGTTCCAAGAAACAATTAGTACTAGGTAACAAAAAGTGTTTCCGTTGTGGTTCCAGTAAACATCTAGCTCCAAATTGTGAACATAAAAATGACATTTGCCGCTATTGTCACAAGAAAGGACATTTTGAAAAAGTTTGTTTCAAGAAACAAAGGGATAGCTTCAAGGGTCAAGGTCATACACACCACGTAACTACCTTAGACTCAGAACCAGCTTCTGACGACGAGGAGTTTACATTTTACATAAACAAGGTGGATACAGATCCTAACAAGTTCAAGCATTTCTGTTTACCTGTAACAGTTGAAGGACAGTTTCTGAATATGGAAATTGATACAGGTAGTTCAGTTACAATACTGAATACCAAGGATTTTGCCAGTTTGGGGTTATCAGTACAATCACTTAACCCTTCTACAGCTGTTTTGAAGACATACACAAGTGATACCATAAAGTGTTTAGGAGAAAAATCCATGGAAGTTCAGATTGGCAATCAAAAGGATAACATTGTTATTCGTGTTGTAGAAACTAAAGGACCTTCTTTACTTGGCCGAGATATAATGATGAAGTTCAAGCTACCATGGAAGAACATATTCAATGTTAGCATCTCAGAAAGGGATCAAATCATACAGAAATTTGCAGATTTATTTGATGTTAGTGTTGTGGGAAAGCTGAAAGATATCCAAGTGCAAATGCGAGTACATGATCACAAACCCATCTTTTTCAAACTGAGACCTGTGCCATTTTCAATACTTGGACAGTATGAAAAGGCATTGGACAAACTTGAAGCTGAAGGTATCATTGAAAAGGTTGACTATTCAGACGGGGCTTCACCCACTGTGCCAGTGCTCAAACTAAGTGGTGACTTGAGAATTTGTGGAGATTATTCAGTGACAATAAACAAATGTTCTGATTTAGAACAGTACCCAATTCCTACATTTGATGAGTTACTTCACAAACTGAAAAGTGGAGTAAAATATACCAAGCTTGATCTGTCACAAGCATATCACCAGTTGGAATTAGCGCCTGAAAGCAGAAAATATACTACAATTAATACGACAAAGGGACTTTATCAGTATAACAGACTAACATTTGGCATCAATAGTGCAGTGTCAATCTTCCAAAGAACCATGGAAAATGTATTACAAGCATTACCTGGCTGTTGCATCTTCGTGGATGACATTCTTGTTACTGGGGAGAATGAAGAAAAACACAAAGGAAATTTGTACAGAGTTCTTTCAAAACTACAGGACTATGGTCTAAAACTGAAGAAGGACAAATTTTATTACATGATGGATGAAATTACATACTTGGGATATACCATTTCCCGAAATGGAATTTCACCTACACAAGAGAAAGTTGAAGCATTGAAGCAGGCAAAACCGCCTACTAATGTTAGTGAACTGCAATCTTTCATTGGGATGGCAAACCTCTTGAGAAGATTTGTACCAGACTTTGCTAAGGTCATGTCACCTTTGTATGAATTGCTTTGTAAAAAGACAGTCTGGTGTTGGGGAAAATCACAAACAGAAGCATTTGAGAAAATAAAAGATCTTCTGTGCTCTGAAACTGTTCTGAAACATTACAATGAAAAAGAGAAATTGGTGATGAAATGTGATGCGTCTTCAGTTGGCATCGGTGCAGTTTTGCTCCAACCGGCTCAAAGTGGAGACCTACAACCTGTGGCTTACGCCTCAAGGATTCTAAATAGTGCAGAATGCAACTACTCTCAGATTGAAAGGGAGTCTCTGGCGATTATTTTCGGTGTCACCAAATTCCGCCAGAACTTGTTGGGTAGACATTTTGAACTTTTCACAGACCATAAACCATTGGTTACATTACTAGGGGAACACAATGGTGTACCACAGTTAGTTTCAGCACGTATAAAATGCTGGGCACTTACACTTGCGGCCTACAATTACACAATTGCATATATCGCCGGTAAAGAAAATGTGTGTGCAGACTTTCTGTCCAGAAAACTGATTGAAGGAGAACCTACATCAGCAGAAACTGTTACATCAAATCTATTATTTGTGGACACAGATAACATTGTGAAAGCTCAAACTGTTCGTTCCGAAACCAGGAAGGATCCCGTTTTATACAGGGTTTTGCAGTTTACAAAGAACGGTTGGCCATCAGAGGTGGACTCTGAATTACTTCCGTTTTACAGGAAAAGATTGGAATTGTCAAATGAGGATGACGTGTTGTTATGGGACACAAGATTTTGAACTTTCAATGTAAGGTCATTTTATGGTTTTAAATTTCATTAACTCTGTTTGTGAAATGTATTTTAGTTTTAAAAAATACCAATTGCTGTCAAAGCCAAACCACAATTGCCTCTTGTATCATATCTTCAAAATGACAATTTCTTTTTCATGTCCAGGGGCAGATTTCACTAAAGGACTAAAACTAAGTTCCTTTATTGGCTAAGTCTTGGACTTAAATCTAAGACTTTGGTCTTAGTTGTAAAAATGGATTTCGCAAAGGGACTTAAACTAAGACTTTGATCTTGAATTTTTTAAGCCCCTTTTCTATATAACCACATAGGAAGTAGCAATAACCACACTGAAATTGAGGCTGTAATGAGAATAACGTTTGAAACGAGAGGTAAACAAAGATAAATGTAGTCTGCTTCATTGTAGAAATAAACTACGTATGCGCGGACTTTATTGGCGATTCAATCACAAAAATAACCTCAAATAAAGGACGAGGGCCGAAGGCACAAGTCCTTTATTTAGAGGGTATTTTTGTGATTGAATCGCCAATAAAGTCCAAGCAAAAGTAGTTTATTTCTATTATAAAACGATTTTTGTAGTTTTATGCAATGTTCACTGATTTTGTTTGTTTTCAATTTTATTTTCGAGATTATGTTGCGCAACCATGTTCGCAGATTGGAACAGCGTACATTTGTTCCTCTATAAAAGTACTCTCACGAAATGCGCAGAGATGCATTTTCGTCGACTGCGCAGGTGTCCGTTTTATAATAATCAATAAAATGGAGGGAGGAAACAATGGAAAAAGGGCTAGGAATGGTAATTGGACAGATATAGAGACCGTTAGTTTAAGGGAGTTGTGTATAAAACATAGTAGCAACTACCAAAAGGAAGGGAGAACTGTGGGCAGAGATAACTGCCAAGGTTAATCAGGAGCAGGAGATATTAATAAGAAATGGGGATGGGATGCATGTGTGGTTTTTCAGGAAAAAGTGTTGACCAAGTTAAAAAAATGGAAAAACATCAAGAATAGTGCAGTGTCTTGTGTATGACAGTACACCAATTACTGCAAGGGAAAGGGTAAGTTAAAAATTACACATACAATTCTGATTAAAACATTCATTTTCTTTTACCATACAGTATACAGTAAAAAGTTTATTATCTGACCCTCTATTATCCAAATTTTCAATTATACACCATCAAAATATCCCTCCAACTCTAATTAAGCCTGCTATTTTAGCTTTTTATTATCCTACCATTCTATTATCCATCTTTAGTGGCAATCCCCCAATAGGGTTGGATAATGGAGGTTCTTTGTACTATATGTCCATAAAATAACTGTATTTAAAACTGTTGATTTCTTTCATATGGCCATGTGTTAAATCCACGTAAATTACAATATTACAAGTGTTTAAAATAATGTCCGTTTATTTTTTTTATTTTTTTTGGTCCTAAAACCACAAATAATGCACTGTATACACCACCAATTCCTTACACCACTTTTCTACAGTGCACACAATATCTATTTTTCAAATGTATCCTTGACAAGCCACATCTAAAGTCTTTTGAATAATATGCCACACCCACAAAGGAAACACATGGTTTTTTTTCAATTTATCAAAACAAAGTCAACCATATTGTTTTTTCACATGACTGCATAATATTCCATTTTAATGTACGTCCAGTACAGTAAATTATATCATTGATTCAGCAGCACACAGATATAACATTTCAAGTAGAAAACACAAAATTAATATGCTCCATTTAATGAACAGCATACAAAATGAGTTTCCCAGATTCATGTTAAAGTTGTGTACATTTTGGTGCCATATGTGAACAAAAATCCAGCCATTTACTTTTGTATCCAAGTATTTGCAGTTTGCATTTTTCTGTAAAATATCCTGTTCACTTTCCATACTGTACAAAGTTTGTACCATCTACTAATTATTAAAGTCATGATATCCAAAGGTTTCTGGCAAAGTTTTAACTGATATATCCTTGGATATATATTATGTGCCTGCCATGCTTGTAACATTTATCTCTCTCATGGCAAAATGCAGACACAACAGATGCATGTGGTGAGAGCATTCTATCTGTAGTACTGATTTTTTTCCAGTGGCCTGTTGCCATAAGTGAAATGCTTGTTATTTTATAGATTTACATACTTGCACCAAGGAAATTGTGTTGGGGCCCAAATGGGGATTATAGTTTGTCAAGTTAATTTCAATGTTTAATATTTTTATGTCTGTATCAGGAACGTAGTAAATTTTTCCAAATTTGCATATTTTATTTTTGAAAAATCCAAATAAGAAAATAATTAATCATTATTTATCATATTAAATTCAATTGTATGTTTCACACATTGTTGATAATGCTCCCCCCTTTTCTGGAACATCCAATGGAGAAAACAGTCTCATAATGTTCTCATATATATTAATGCTATATTAGTACATTGTTGGTCCATATATTTGGGGAAATTGAGGTCACTGTAACAGTGCATTATGGATCAACATTTTGGGAGAAACAATTTCAATTTATATATATATATATATATATATATATATATATATATATATATATATATTGTAATGTTCCCGGTTGGTGTTTACAACTAGAACGTTAGTTGTGTGTTAATGTTTTTTTTTATTATATTTTTATTTCTTTTTGACATTTTAAGTACATGTACAAAATAAAAATTAAATAATAGAGGAGAAAAAAAAACAAAAAAAAACTGTACAGCAAGACAAAAGAATAACATATCAAAGTTAAGACACTGGTTACAAAAAGGAAAACACTGGTTACAAAACATATGCTATATATTTTTAATTGAAGTAGTTATTATTGGGAAAAATAAGACAACCAAGGAAAAAAAAATATACATATATGATTACAGATGTTTATACTGGAGATTAAAAAAGGCAGAACTATGAAGACATAAAAAGGCAAAGTTTAAGCATACTTATATAGGGTAATTCTACATGACTTCAAATATTTGTCAGCAGATTTTGCCATATCAGCCAAATACTGTCAAACTTTTCTCTTCTAAAATTTATTCTCGACAGTTGCTTTTGTTCTTCAAATTTCTGTTTTATCTCTTTTTGGAGGGAATAAATATTTAAATCAGTCTCTTTTACTGAACAATGATATATATAGTGTCTTGTTAATAACAGAATGAAGTTTAGTGGCCAAAAATTAGGATCAAAAATTGTATATCCTAGTATTTTCATACACTCGTTTAATTTAATAGAAATGGCAAGTTGATTTAGTATCCATGTCTCTAGGTTATTCCATAACTCCTGGACTCTCTGACATTGTCCAAATAGATGCCTCACACTTTCAGTTTCTTTTTGGCAGAAAAAACATTTATCACTTTTTGAGACTTTAATTTTATTTAAATATTCTCTGGTATTTAATATATTATAAAGTATTTTGTATTGAAACCAAAAGCATTTATTGTCTTGAACAGCTTTTGAACATGCCCAAAAAATTTTCTCCCAGCTTTCATCTGGGTTGTTTACAATGTTAGACCATTTACTTTTGCAGTAAGGCGTTACTTTCTCCTGCTTCATGAAGACATAGTAAAAATTTTTACATACTGTTTTCGGTTTATTAAGAATGTTTACATGAAATGGAATACTTGGACAAAAATATGGAAATATATCGGATGATTTGTGTTTGTTGATAAATGCTTTTACCAACAACTTAACTCTGTAATAATCTAGAAAATTTATGGTGATTTTGTATTGTTTTTGAAGGATTGCTAAACTGATAACTACTCCATTGGAATCAACAATATCACCAACAAGGTTTATACCACTTTTAAACCATTTATCAATAAAGAGAGTTGTGTCTGACAACTGGTTATTGTACCATAAGCAGGACTGCATAATGTCTGCATTTGCCATAACTTTTTGTTGATGACACAGCTCTTGCCAAAAGTCAAACACTTGAATCCAAAAAGTATTAAGCATTTTTTTTTGTGGTAAAGATGACCACTCTCCTCCCATCACTGTTAGGTACTTTGGTTCTCCATAGCTTTCGACAAAGAGAGCATACCATGGTGGGTTTTTATCTGCTATTAGCCTCTTTACCCAACTTATTTTTAATGCTTTCACAAAATTAAAAATATTTATCATTTTTAAACCACCTTCTACATAACTTGTACATAGCACTTTTCTTTTTATTTTATCGGGTTTATTGTCCCACACAAATTTATAGAGGATATCATTAATTTCTTTGATAACATCCATTGATGTTGGCAGTGTTGTGAAAAGATGAATAAATTTTGACAAAATCTTTGTTTTTATTAGTAATATTTTCCCAAGAGGTGTCAGACATCTATTTTCCCACTTCCCTAGAAATGCTTTAGTGCTTTCAATTGCCTTTGAGTAATTCATTTCTGGAATAAGATTCAAATTTGTAGAAAATTGTAAACCTAAGAGAGTAAAATCAGAATTGTTCCAGTCTAACTTTTCTGAAATAAACAATTTTTCTCTTGAATATCTCTTTCTACCTATCCATACTACTTTTGTTTTCTCTTTATTCATTTTCAGTCCTGTGTTTTCAGTTGTGTGTTAATGTTAACTGGTTTGTATATGGTAGTGTGTTAGTTGTGTTAACTACAACGTTTTGCCTTAAACTCTTCAATCTTGTCCAAGAATCAAATCATCAGGTAAGTTCAAGTCAATCACCCAATCTACACAGTACAGTCAAGATTCTCTACTTTTTGTGATCTTAACCAGCTCACCACAGGCAAGATAATTGGTCAAAGTACCTGCTCATCACAGGTAAGGTTGCTTGTTTAAGTACCTGCTCACCACAGGTAAGATAATTAGTCAAAGTACCTGCTCATCACAGGTAAGGTTGCTCATTTAAGTACCTGCTCACCACAGGTAAGAGATCAGTCAATCAAATCAGTTGCAGAGAAACCCTATGCTTGTACCTCAATTCAATCATAAGTCAGTCTCACTCATGCATTCCAACAAAATAACTTAAAAGAATTGCAAAACAAATAACAACTTTATTTAACTGATATCAAACTGGCATATTCAATAAATAACAATACAAGTAATTCCTAAAATCAACTACGGTGCACTAATAAAATCAAATGCAACATGCACCTTAAAGCTAAACTTCAATACTGTAAATACAGTCAATACAGTAAATAGTGTCAATACACTCAACACAGTAAATACAGTTAATTCAGTCACTAATGTCAATACAGTCAAACATGTCAATACAGTTAACACTGTCAATACCGTAAATACAGTCAAAACAGTCAATACTCAAAGAGTTTCAAGACTAATATTCACATTAAATAAGAGTGTGTGCAATTAATTAGTATTCCACATACTAATAGTCAAAATATACACACCAAATCTCATAAGAGCAAAAAGTTAAACACTAGTATTCAAAAGCATATGACATCCAATCAGACTGTGTGCAATTCACAAGCATTTGATATGCCAACAGTCAAAATATGCACATTAAATGTCCCAGTACATCAGTCACACACAGTATTCAAATATCAGTGTGTGACATTCAATTCTTAATTCAATGTCAAATAATTCAAACACACTGACAGTACAGACAAAAATCAGTGTGTAATTATCACAGTAATGCTCAGTGAATTATAAATACACTGAGAAAATAGCACTCAACAAAGTGCTGTCCTTATCTAAATAATAATCACCCCAATAGGAGATTTATTGAATTAATCTCAATTTTATAAATCCTCCTTCAGTCATTTATAAGGTGTGCATTTCAAAAGAAAGATTGAATTTTTAAGTTAACAATAAACACAACTCAGTCCAATGTAAATATGTTACACTGGAGTCAATGGATTAACTCTATCTCTTCATATATACTACTTCACTAGTCTGTTTCCAAATATGGAAATTCCCACCTCTGCGGCCGGGGTTCGATCCCTGTCATGGCCGTAAGTGGGAAAGCTGGTAGTTGCTTGCCGTTGGTCGGCAGTTTACAGTACAGAACCCTAGCGAACTATATGTACTGGTTTCCTCTGCCCTTCGAACTACCCGTCGTGATATGACCTGTACAGTGTTGAAAGCGACGTAAAACCCCAAATAAACAAAACCAAATATGGAAATGCCAGTGAATGAGTGAGTACTACTTCACTGCAGTTTTTCTAAATATAGAACTGTCACTGCTGATCAATGGGTTGTAGGAAGGGTTTTCATTGGCAAAGTAAAAGGTCATAGGTCATGATGGAATGAGTTGTGTGAAGGATTTTTATTGGCACAAAGACAGACAGGATTATTGATTATCAGGCAATGTTAGAGAAAGCATGACGTCATAGTTGTGTGAAGAAATTTCATTGGCTCAGAACCAGACAGTCAAGGAAGTTGGCATTTTGACAAGACACTTGTTAAATTTACATGTGAAAGTTTTCAACTTAATTGTCCTAAAGTATCAAGTGTTATCAAGTACAGAGTGTTGGATATTGAATTTAAATATATGTGGAAGCTGTATTCACTGTCAACTTGTGTCTAAATGGGATATATCAGCATTAAATGTGCGCACATTGTTTGTGGTAACTGACCTTTTCATTCAATTTGTGCATGTGAAATCAGTGCATGCGCACAGCAAGATCAATAATGCGCTACTTGACAGTACTGTTTGCGCACAATGTTGCGCAGATTGATGTGTACCCTTGAGTTTCTCAAAAGAAACTGACTCTACAGCGTTACGTTCGCCCTTATATAGCTTTTCAGGGACCTCTTGGTGTAGGAAGACAATTACAAAGACTAACAAAATATTTACCTAAAATGCAGAAATACTTTGGGTATCACTATAAAATGACTTTAGCACATATATTATTAATAGATTTAGACACAATATGGATAAAGTAAGTGATAAGCTGTGGCACTATATTCTGTCAAACCCTGGATCAATACACCCAAAAGATAAACAAATGACGCACATACGTGAATTTGACTGTTTAATCTTAAACATTCTGGATATTATGAATAATGAGTGAGGATAATATAAAACCAATGTTATAAATTAAATCTATGTATGAATAGAAGGATTTACCAAAATTTACAGGTAAGATTGGTATTTTAATATTTTAGATATTTTCTGTGCAACTGTGTGCTCTCAGTACAAATTTGACAGGTTAGAGCCAAGTTTTGACAGGAATATTAAGATTTATCAACTCCTGTTAATGGTAAGTGCCATGAATAAATTCCGAATAAATCTGTGATACATGAATAATTTATAAATACCATTCCAATATGTTGTGAGTACATGCAAATGAGATAAAATTGAAACTTTACAGCTGAAAACACAGATGCTGCCTTCTCAAAAGGGATAGCCCAAAGGAGGATTTACTGACCACTGACCAATAAGAATTAAAATATGAATAAATTGGTAAACATGAGTATGCCAAAATATTTCACCCAATTGAAGTACAGTCATAAGTTAAAATAGGTATTGTTAAAATATTATAGAATTTAAAATTAATAAAATTTACATTATATCTAATTTGGTTGAATACCCCAATTACTACATTATAATCAAAGGAAAAGTGGAAGTTAAAACAATGTGTGCAATCTACATATGTAATCTATGTAATTTCAAGTGTTAATGAATAATGTGAAAATTACCAGTAAATGTAGTCTTGAGTATTTTTTACAATTGAAGTAATCAAGCCAAGTTTTGATTTAACAAAAACTAATGATTGAACCTGTCCCATTTTTTTTTATTTGTAGGTGGTAGACCTGTTATAACCCCTCCCAATGAAGATGCATATAAAATGTGCAACATAGTTGGTAAAGAAAAAAAATTGTTGGCTTTGGAGATGATCTGGAGAGTGTACTGCTACCAAATGAGTGAGTATTTCATTATCTTTGCTCTATCAGTATTCCAATGCAAAGGCAAGCATATAACATGTCCGTGCTACTTCCATACATAGACAAGTTTGTGAATGTTTATGAATTAGAAAACTTTAAAAAAATCAAGACCGATTTTGAATTTTTAATTGAAATTGTGGAAGGATATTCATAAATCATCAGGAAATGTAAGAAATAGATTTTGGTAATGGTGGAGATTTGCACTCTGAATTTGGAGTATTTAATCCAGGTTTCACTTAAAGTTCATTATACACTGTGACCACTTGTAGGACGGTTTTCTTAAATTTGTCTTAAACTCATATGCAATGGTAAATTCATTTTCTTGGAGTTAAAACAAAGGATAGTTTTCAAAATGAAACAGCCACAACTCATCTAGATGTGTTTATTAAAATAATTACAAGTTATGTTGAAATTGTGTTCCATTTTTCTTGCATCTTGAGTGATATAAATCTATAATAAAGTGCAGTCCTTATTATCTTAATACAACTCAATTTTAGCCTAATATTTTAGCTTTGTGTCATCTAACCATTCTTTTGTCCACCCTAATTGATATTCTCACGAGAATGCCAGAAAATAGGGGCTCTGCTGTAACTTATACTTGGTTAACATGAAAGTCCAAAGTAACTGGCTTAATTGGGTTTGGGAGATTGAAGTCAGGGTTGAATAATTGAAAAGTTATATAACAGTGTCAGATAATCGAGGTTCTACTGCATTATTGTTTCACTTTCACTTGAGCCGCCTTAGTCTGTCCTACACAATGCAAAGAAAAATTAAGAAATTTTTAAAATAACAATTACTACTATATGAAATTTAACTTTTTTTCAAAAAATTACAGAAAAAACAGGCATCGTCAGTCACAACTGGTACAAAATGTAAACTTTTACTTCTATTACTATGAAGTTGTGACACCAGTAAATGTGCAAAATCTTCAGTTGCACCACTTAACTGTAGTACACACATATACTTTAAATTTTACATATATCTGTCAGACTTGGGCTTTGTCTTGATATATAAATATTATTATTGAAAAATCTTTGTAATATTATGCTCACTTTAATACCTTTTAACACTATCTTTCAGGCAGGAGGAAATTCAATGGCACCAAAAAGAAAAAGAATCTCAGAGATTTAAGAATGGAGCTGTTTAAGTAGGACTTGGAAAATGGGATACTTGAAATGAAGTTACTGGAACAGCAAATAAAAAATTATGAACTGCAAAACAAGTCATTGGAAACAGACATTGGAAAAAAATCTAAGATCAAGAGGAGAAAAACCAATGTAATGGAAAATGAGAAAGCTCAAACAAGTATCAATGAACAGGCAATGATCCAAAATGACGTTTTGTTAATCAGGGTACAGAGAACCAGCAAATGTCATGTTATCAAGACCAAGAAAATCCCTTAGCTTGGCACATTTCAAACAGTTTTGAAATTTAAATTCTAGGGCCACATTTGAATATGTCTGTTAATTAAAATCAGTTCATCCTAAGTTGCAGTTCGCTTTAAATTTTTCAAAACTGGTTATGGGTTTCTAAAAATAAGCAATAACTGGTTAGTAACCATTTTTGAAATTCCTCTAAAAATCAATTTCTGACTTTAAATCGATGAAGGAATTTGAAATGTGTCAATACATCTGCAAAAGAATTGAGAGTTGTAAATTACTTGGTGTCCAAAGAATTGGCATGTTGTGGAGAGTGTATTTAAAGGATAAGGAATCTAGGGCCACCCTTCTTGTCAATAAACTTGAAATAAGAAAACAAAGTGTCAGTGTGTTCTCAAATAATCCTATGAGGGCAAAATTATCAGAGGGTGAAACTGATGAAAATGTGGTGAAAGTGACAATAAAGGATCTGCCTATTTCAAAGGGGAACAAAGGAATTGAACAGTTTCTAATTTCCCAAGGAATTAAGCTCAAAAGTGCAATTGGATATGCAAAAGCAAGAAATGAGCAGAATGAACTGACAGACTGGCTCAATGGAGACAGATTTGTATTTGTAGAGAAGTTTGATGATCCTCTGCCCAGAAAAACCTGGATCAATGACAGCAGTGTCAGGATTTTTCACAGGGATCAACCATCCACGAAAGCTCATTGCACAAAATGCCATCAAGAGGGTCACTATAAGAGCCAGTGTACAGATGAGTATAGGTGTATTGTCTGTAAAGAAAGTGGCCATATGCCAGGGGATGAAAGATGTACTGGCACTGCAAAGCAAAACCATAAACAAGTCACTGCTTTTGCAGGACGATTTGACCCACTCAGCAATTTCTACCCCTGTGAGGTCAGAATCTTTGGCATGAAGTATAGATCATCAGAACATGCCTATCAATATGCCAAAGCAATACAAATAGGGAAGGACAAGGTTGCAAACAGAATTCTGGAGGCAACTTCTGCATACCAAGCAAAAACTGAAGCAAGTTACCTACCTTACAATCCACACTGGATTACCCAGAAAGAGAAAGTGATGCAAAATATTCTTCATGCAAAGGCTAAATCTTGCCCCGAATTTCGAGAAGCTCTTCTGGACTCACAAAATGTTCTTGCTGAAGCTGTCCCTGGTGAACTTTTTTGGGCAACAGGGTTAAACAAAGAAGCTACACTTTGTGTGAAAAAAGCATCATGGCCAGGACAAAATAAAATGGGGAAACTCCTAGCCAAGTTAAAGGAAGAACTTCTTGAAGCACAGAAGATGCAACTAAGATCTGGCAACCGTAGTTCTCAAAAGCAAGGAGCAAACCAGGAAGAAAATAGCGAGGTGGAATCTGACTATGACTATGAAAATTAATAGTATAGGACAAAAATATCGCATCCTGCATTACTTTCCAAAGTGATTCAAAATGGAATATAATATGTCCTTTAAATTTGTTGCATCCTTTTGGATGTCAGTTGTTGAATTTCGTGTAATTTTGTCTTGCATAAACCATGTAACCATGATTGAAAATATTACTGTTTTTTTAACTAGTCAAAATGAAAGGTCTGAGTATTATAACATATAACTGTCGAGGTTTAAATAACCACTCTAAACGTCAAAATCTATTTCTTTGGTTTAAGCAACAGAAGTATGACATAATTTTACTGCAGGAAACATACTGCACTGAAAAACTTGATTCTTTTATGAAAAATAACTGGAAGGGTAAGGTAGTAAATGGGATCACAAATTCTAGTCATAGTAGAGGTGTTTCAGTGTTACTCACTGAGGATTTCCAAGGATGTGTGCTGAAAAGTTTCTGTGATAAGGATGCTAGAATTCTTGTTGTTACAATACAATTACATGATGAAGTAATACATGTCATATCAGCCTATGCACCAAATATAGAAACAGAAAGAGTAAGGTTCTATGAAAAATTACATAAAACTATAATAAAATATTGTGATAATTTACATAATATAATTCTTGCAGGTGATTTCAATACTTGCCTGAAACCAGAAGATAGATATCCATGTTTAAGAAGTAATGATAACAGTGTTTCAGCCTTAAAATTACTTGTGTCCAAGTGTAATCTTATAGATACTTGGCAATGTATAAATAAAGAAAAGCTAGGGTATACATATCATGACAAAAAAAACTAACTCGTATAGTAGACTAGATTACATATTTATTTCAAAAGAAATAAATTATGAATTAATAGAAAGCTCTATATGTCAACCTGTTAAACAACCTGGAGTTGTAGATCACAATGCTTTGAAAGCTACGTTTAATTGTAATGAACTCCAGCGGGGTCCAGGTTACTGGAAGCTTAATAACAGTGTACTTAAAGAGCAAAACTATATTAAAGGGATAAATAAAACAATAGAAAATACATTGAAAGATTTTCATGACATGAAATCAAATCAACTTATTTGGGAAATATTAAAGCTAAATATGAAAGAGTTTACCATACAATACTGCATAGAAAAGAAAAAAAGTAAGGCTTCAAATTTTAAGGCAATTCAGGAAGAATTAGATAAAATAAATGAAAAAGTATTATTCTTAGATACAAAGGAAAACCTAACAAAACTAGATAGGGATGAATTAATAAGTAATAAAACAAGAAAACTTGAACTTGAGAGCCAACAATTTAAATATATTGAAGAAAAGGCCAAGGGTCATTGTATTCGATCTAGAGCAAAATGGACAGAGGAGGGAGAAGTGTGTTCAAAGTTTTTTCTTGGTTTAGAAAAACAAAGACAATCGGGTAATGTAATAAGAAAAGTTAAGGTAACAGAAAACAAATTTGTGTGCAAAAACAATGAAATACTGGAAGAGGCAACAAAATACTACCAGAGATTATATTCAAATAAAAATATATCAAATATAAAAATAAACAATTACCTTAATCAGCTCGCAAACATAAGGTCATTAAACAAAGATGATAGAAAATTGTGTGAAGAGGATATTTCAAAAAGTGAATTGCGAGAAGTAATCAAAAACTTAAAAAGAAACAAAGCACCAGGGCTAGATGGTTTAACTAATGAATTCTATCAAGCATTTTGGGATTTACTTGAACCACATTTTATAAAAATGTTGCAGGAGTCATTCAGAATTGGTATTCTTCCAGGCACTGTAAGAAAAGCAATTATGACATTAATTTTTAAACAGGGCGATAAAACAATACTCAGTAATTACAGACCCATAAGTCTTACAAATTGTGACTATAAAATTATAGCTTTTGTGTTAGCTAAACGGTTGCAAAATGCTGCATCAAAACTGATATCAGAAACTCAGAGTGGATATATTAAAAACAGATATATTGGCTTCAATGCAAGGCTATTAAATGATATCATAGAAAACTGCGAAAAAAACAACAAATCAGGTGCAGTAATTTGTCTTGACTTTGAAAAGGCATTTGACTCTTTGGACTGGGGTTTTATGTTCGCAACCTTACATAAATTTGGTTTTGGGGAAAAATTTATACACTGGATAAAAATACTTTACAATAATCCTTTATTTTGTGTTAAAAATAATGGATGGATTTCACAAGAAGTTTTAATGAAAAGAGGCATCAGGCAAGGCTGTCCAGTTTCAGCTCTCTTATTTGTTTTAGCTATTGAAATGTTAGCCTGTGAAATAAAGAAAAACAAGATGATTTCAGGCATAAAAATAGGTACCAATGAATATTGTATTTTGCAATATGCAGATGATTCAACTTTAACCTTAAAGAACAAAGTATCTATAATAGAATGTATCAAGATTCTTGAAAATTTCTCCACAATTTCTGGATTAAAATTAAATACTAAAAAGTGCCAAGGCATATGGCTTGGACAATTAAAAGGAAGTGAAATTGTCTTTCAACAAATAAATTTTACAAAAGAACCAATAAAATGCCTTGGAATTTATATAGGTACTGAAGCTGAAAAATGTACAACAAAAAACTGGGATAAGAAAATTACAGAAGTCGAAGAACTTCTGCTAAAGTGGAGCAATAGAAAACTAACACTTTATGGTAAAGCAACTGTGACCAAAGGTCAAAGTCAAAGTTGGGGTTTTACGTCCCGTTCAACAGCCAGGGTCATATTGGGACAGGTCCTCAGAATTGCCACTTGTGGGACTCGAACCCACAGAGGTGACAGCCTATGATTAGATGCCAAACTTGCTAACCACTAGGCCACTGAGGACCTCCCAATTTCATCAAAGCTAGAGTTCCAATCAAATCACAACTTAATGTTCAAGCTTGGAAAGACAATCTCAAAGATTATTGGGACCAACAGTTGTGTCAACTGGTGGAATTTGGTTTTCCTCTTGAGCAACTGTGATAAATTCATTAATAATTCCAAAGCTAATTTATAACTGCTCTATGCTTACGGTACCAACCACTGTAATTAAAGAACTAAACAAACAAATATTTGGCTATTTATGGGGGAAAAATCACAAAATTAGAAAAACCACCATAATAGGAAGCTATGATAAAGGGGGTTTAAAAATTACAGATTTAGAATCCAAAATTTATGCTATCAAAACAAGCTGGATACCAAAATTGTTAGCAAATAATAGCATATCAAAAATCTTGCAATCTTATTTGTTTGACCTGGGCTTAGACTTAAAAACTCTGCTTAAAATGAATTTCAAGAGTGCTAAAAGTTTTGAGATTATAAAATATTTACCACAGTTTTACCAAGACATATTTATTTACTACAATAACTGTAAAATTATAAAACCTGTTGATGAAATAAAATCGCATGATTTCATGACACAGACAATATGGGGGAATGAATACTTTAAACAAAAACACAAAACTCTTTATTTCAAAAACTGGATAAAAAGTGGATTTATATTAGTTAAAGACTTATTCCAAGATAATGGACATTGGTTGGAAGAAATTGAGGTATTAAATTCATTACAAAATACCAGTAACTGGATTGTAGAATACATGACTTTGAAAAAAGTTATTGGTAAAGTCAGCAAAAAGCATGACACCAAAATTGTACTCTACATACAGAAACCGTTGCTAGAAAAATTGACATTTACTATAAAAGATAACATAATTGATCCAATGAGTATAAAGCCAAAAGAAATATATAACATACTTATAGCTAGAAAATTTGAAAGACCTTACAGTGAAAAAATGTGGGAACGTATGCTAGGTCTAAAACTCTTAAGAGCAGATTGGAGTGCAATATACATATACAATATGAAGGCGCTAGAGTATAAAAAATTTGCTGAATTTAAATATAAAGTTTTGTTAAATATTTTGCCTTGCGGAGAAAAAATACACAAATGGAATAGAAATGTATCAGATTGCTGTGCATTCTGCAAGGACAAATTAAGGAGAGTATAATACATATTTTATATGAATGTAAACGTGTTAAAGAAATATGGAAAATAATTGGTCACTGTCTTAGAATGCTTATTCAGCTGAAACATATCATACTAGGAATAACAGATCCACATTATGTAGAATTGAACGGACACCTTTGTATTGTAATTGTTTCCTATAGCATTTATGCAACTTGGTGTAAATGTTCTTTTGAAAACATAAATTACGGTAATATAAACTTAAAACATTCAGTAATTTTCTATTTAACTTTTTACTTTGAGGTGTATCGATCCACAGATATACGCAATACTGTGGAAAAAGAACATTTAAAATATATAATTGAATCAATAATATTTTGCCTAAATAAGTGAAAATGTAACAGAAATATGTGTAATGACAACTCTGATAATATGTTGTTTATGCTTAATTGTCAGTTTGTCAGTAATTTATCAGCAAATCTGTAATATAGAATCTAGATATTATCAAATATATTTTTGTAAAAAGTTCTGAAAATGTTTGAACATTTATGAATAACCTAACACCTGAAATATTGTCTCATCACTAATACCATGTATTATACTGGCTGGGTGGCCTTCTCTTACATCTGAGGCTGTCCCCCCTGCAGATGGGAGTTTATATGGTCACTCAGTCAGCTTTTTAATAATTTTAATGTTTTGTGAAAAGTTATATTGATATTTGTATTTATTTGAAAATATAAGTTTGTACACTTGGAAAATTTCATACTGTGTATGAGTAACACTGTAAAGAAGAACTGATGGTTGGTTTGCTACCCTCGCCTACCCAGTTCCTGTTGCACATTGTTAAAAAAGGGTAAATAAATAGTGCATGAAAAAAAAAAAAATTTCAGATTTCTATAACTTTGAAACCTTCAACAAGGCAAAGTGGTTTTCAATTTACAAATTTGAGAAAAAAATACTCGGATATTTGTTTGAACATATTAATAATTAAACTCTATGTATGAATGCACTGTGAATGTGTTTCGAAAAAATCTATGAACAAATGTTTTAGTGATATAGTTAACAGACTGAAGGATAAATAGACAAACCCTGATGAACAGGTATTGCTTTTTCAACTCAATTAGTTTTGGAAAATGAAGCCGAGTGCAACTTTTTTCTCACAAATAATCATTCATGAAATTACTCTATCTTGAAAATTTGTCATACATAATACTTATAACTGTATCTTGCAAATTGTGCTTGCGTGAACTTGGGATCGAAAGATTACAGATTTATAGAACTTAATATTAATGTAAATGCAGTTTGTCAGTGGCTTTACAATGCAATGCCAAATTGCCAAAGTTATGGAATTTGGAAAAAAACAATATAATTTCTATTCTTGAGGCTCACCAGTAATTGGTGTTTGATTCCAAACATGTTTACTTTAAAACTGACCAATCAGGGAACTTGAAAAAAAATTAAATAAGGAAATGAAATTTAAAAAATATTTTAAGCTTGTGCTGAGCAATTTTTAGATTGCTTGTGTTTTTAAACTGCTGCACGTTTTTTGAATCCTGAATTTGCGCATGCACAATTTAAGATTGTGCATATCTTTAATTCGCACCCATCATAAACATTGCAGACTACATGTGTAGCCAGTCATAATAAATGGGTATTTGTATTATAGACTTATTACATTGTTAATATTTTATTCTCTCCTGTTGCCAATGTTGAACTAGTCATTTTTTTAACTTCTGTTTCACCATCTGTGACACCAGATAAACCTATAAAATATGTATAAAGTAATTATGTGCAAATTATAAATATACAAAGACTGTCTGTGTTTATAACAATTTAAGTAGCAAAACTTATTTATTTAATTAATTGTTGAATTATTATGAATATTAAATCTTTTTTTAAACATGTCACATAATATTACATCTTAATAATCACCATGATTTATACAACAGATGATTTTTTTATATATGTAAAAAATGTGTCAAATATATATGAAAATTTGTGTAGTTTAAGTTTCTACAACTTCTTTTGTTTTCTTATGATGTATATTATCCATTAACTAATTTTATTCATTGTTGATTTTTGATTTTAAGATTTATTTATTTCATTAAACTTGTATCCATTTAACAAAGTTTTTTATGAATATATCTTGGTTGACGAATAGGGAACTTACTGTGGTAATACCGTCTCACATATTCTGAGCGATGTAATCTCTCATATCGGTTTCCTCAACCCCCTGAAGCTGGACAACTGCATTTGGGTCAGCCTGAGGTTGGACCTCTGGCCCTGATGATACAAAAATATATTGCATAACTGGAACATTTAAGATTATGTGACACTAACTTTATGGTTATTTTAAAAAATCAATGTGTTAATAAATCTGGTATAATGAAAGTTGAAAAAAACCAATATAATCTCTATCATTCCACCCTATTGAAGGAGTAGCAATAAGTTCAGATGATGAAATTATTGAATTTGTGGAAAAGGTAAAACATTCCTTCATATAATGATTGTATGGTACACTTCAAAAAAAATTTAAATGTAAAAATTAACAAACCCCATTTACCTTAACCAGTCAATATTAAATTTAAAATAAGGTATGTCTGAACCAACCAACACTTCTGGACCAAAAAATTTCCTATGACAGGACTTTAAAATGTGTTAACACAGGGGGTATCCACTAAATTTCAGTATTTTATCCATGACTTTTCCATGAATTCTCCATGACCGAAGTTTTAAAATTAGGCATCTTTTACATGTTTCTTGGAATAAAAGAGACATGTACCGAGGTCACGCGCTCCCGCCGAGACCACGAGCTCCCGCTGGTTTTGCCTTTGAGAACCAATAACAAGGTTCCAGTCACAGTACAGGAAGATGTGGAAGACACCAAAATTTAATCTGATTACATAAACGGATCCTTGTATTGAAATGCTTGATGAAAGGAAGGAACTACGCCATTTTGCGAAAGGATGCATTTAAATTTCCATGACTTTTTATGAATTTTTCCAAAACCTGGAGTCAATTTCCATGACTTTTACAGGCCTGGAAAAAATAATTGAATTCCATAACTTTCCAGGTTTTCCATGACTGGATACATCCTGTTAACAAAGGTGTCCTATATGGCCTAATGTTTAACATTTTTAGCATTCTGTTCCTAGGCTCTCTTATCTGCCTGTATTTTACCCGAGCAAATGGCAAGGGTGCGGACCTGTACCTATATGACTTTGGATGTTGAGCATGATGTAAACCCCGATTTTGTCTTTATCAGCATTAATATCAGCAAATAATCAAGAGCTTACCAATTACAGCTGGTAGGTTGAAGCGTTTTGCTAGGTTATGCAAATTTGTGATTTTTCCTGCTTTCTGGGGACTGACTCACAGTTCTTGGTGCAGTATCCCTCAACGTCGTTTATATTTAAACAAAATACTGTAAATGCAATAGATTTCAAGTTACAACTAATTTCCTCAACAGTAAGAATCTTAAAGTACTTTTGCTCAGCTATGCAATGAGCTACATGTCCATGATTTTACTATGTTATAGCTGACCAAAAAGAAGGTAAATAAGAAGAACTTATTTAAAAAAAATTCTCTAAATGCAATAACTTTCAAGTTACAATCGATTTACTCCACAGTGAAACCTGAATGTAACTATTGTTCAGCTATACAATGAGCTACAACAGGCCTGCAATTTCACTGTGTTATGGGTGACCCATAAGTATGTAAATAATATATTCAAACAAAATTCTCTAAATGCAATAGTTTTCAAGTTACAACTCATTTACTAAACAGTGAAAACCTGAAAGTAGCTATTGCTCAACTGTGCAATGAGCTACAGGTCTGCAACTTTAGTATCTTATGGCTGATCAAAAAGTAGGCAAATAACATATGTAAACAAAATACTCTGAATGCAATAGTTTTCAAGTTACAACTGATTTATTCAACAGCAATACTCTGAAAGTAGCTATTGTTCAGTTATGTAATGAGCTACAGGTCTTTAAATTTTCTATGTTATAGCTGACCAAAAATTCGAAGATTAAGATATTTAAACAAAATACTCTAAATGTAATAGTTTTCAAGTTACAACTTATTTACTCAACAGCTATATTCTGAAAATAGCTGTCACTCAGCTCTGCAATGAGCTACAGGTCTGCAAATTCACTAGGTTATAGATGACGGAAAAGAAGGCCAATAACATATTCAAACAAAAACTGTAAGTGCAATAGTTTTTAAGTTACAACTGTTTTACTCAACAGTGAGAACCTGAAAATAGCTATTTTTCAGCTATGCCATGAGCTACAGGCCTGCAAATTCACTAGGTTATAAATGACGGAAAAGTAGGCCAATAACATATTCAAACAAAAACTGTAAATGTAATAGTTTTTAAGGTACAACTGTTTTACTCCACAGTGAGAACCTGAAAATAGCTATTGCTCAGCTATGCCATGAGTTACAGGTGTGCAATTTCACTATGTTATAGCTAGTTGAAATATACATGAATAAAAGATTAAACAAAATTCTCTAAATGCAACAGGTTTCATGTTACAAACAATTTACATAACAGTGATAACGTGAAAGTAGCTATTACTCAGCTACGTAATATGCTACAGGTCTTATATTTTACTATGTTATAGCTGACTAAAATTGCTGAATAACATATTTATACAAATTTCTGTGAATACAATAGTTTGCAAGTTATAACTAATTCACTCAACAGTGATAACCTCAAAATAGCTATTGCTCAGCTATGATATAAGCGGCAGGTCTGAAATTTTACTATTTTATAGCTGACCAGAAGTAGGTAAATAACATATTTAAAGAAAATACTCTAAATGTAATAATTTTCAAGTTCTAACTGATTTATTCAACAGTGATAACCTGAAAGTAACTATTACTCAGCTATTGAATTAGCTACAGGTCTGAAATTTTATTATTTTATAGCTGACCAGAAGTAGCTGAATAACATATTTATACGAAATTCTCTAAATGCAATGGTTTTGAAGTTACATGTGATTTTACTTATGATGAAAGTTACTGAAAATTCAAAAAGTAGCTATTACTCACTTAGCTATTGGGATAGACATTCAAGTTACTCACCATGTTATAGCTATGGAAAGAGTAGCTGAATAACATATTTTAACAAAATGCTCTAAATGCAACACTTTTCAAGTTATAATTGATTTAGTGCATGATTTCAGGAATTTTAATGTTTTGAAAATTATTTTAAAAATTCATAATAAATTAAGAAAATCCAGGCCTCATACTCACACAAGGGAATCTACTTGAGGCCTAGTACATGTGTGCAAGATATGAGAGAAATCCCCGCAATAGTCAATGAGAAAATTGTGATAAAGTGTTGAAATTTTCACTTATGGTGGGGGTACCTCACTTGTGATGGCTCTAGCAAACATATGAACAAACAGATCTGCATGCCTTGAACAATTTTTCATCCTCGATAGATAAGGTATCTTTTAAAAAAAACAGCATGTCTATGGACCTTGTAGTTTTGGAGAAGTTGCGTATGCGTACGTACATGCTGCAGAGTGACGACAAGTCAGCTGACATAACTAGTATGTTCACCTTTGAATATAGCGTTGCAAACAATTGGGAGCCAATTTTGCGAAAGGTCTTTATTAACTAAGATGTTAACCATATATACTCTGAATCTTTTCCATTACAGTATAAAAGCTCTGTTATCTGATCATGATGGAGAGAGTAGCACTAAGTTTCGATTATAAAAAGATCAAGGCAAACAGAAAAGCTAAAATACAGGTTTAACAGAGCTGGGAGAGTATATTTTAGGTAAAATATTTGAAACTTGGAAAAATAAAGCGTTGGTGTAGAACTTTTTTTTTTTAAGAAATTGAGGCCACTTTTACAAAAGGAATTCATTAACAATGGTAACAATGGTAGTTACTGTATTATTTGAACCTTGAAGGGTTGTAATTAATGAATTTGGATAATAGAAAGATCATGGATAATAGAAAAGCTAAAATGACAGGATTAATGGAGCTGTTAGAATTCATTTTAGGTTGGATGTTTAATAATTGAAACAATAAATGGTCAGCCCTTTTCCGCATGTTGTCTCCCACTGGAATAATTATTTATCTTATACATGCCTTTCATACAGTTGAACATTTCTTTTTGGTCAGAATTGGCACATTCATTAAATGTGTGTGCTACTTACTTAATTCTGATTACATAAACCATTATAAAATACAGCGAAATGAGAAAATGTGAAATGAGTAACTTTATTTCAGTTATAATTTTCCCAAACATCAAATTTTTATTTGTATTTAAATCAATTTACAAGGAAATGCATCATTTATTAGATTTATTATCTCTCTTGTTGTGGATTCCTAGTATTGTAATAGGGAGTCAATAGCCAGCTTTTACAGGCATATCCTGCATCCCCCAAAATTAGCCTTTGCCTGCCTGTTTACGCTTTAAAAGTACTCCACCATGCTTGATTGATTTAAAATTGTGCTGTCGTGCACTGAGCCAGGCCACTTGGCAACTATGTTAATGATGTGTGAATCAGAGTTCACCATAATCTGACAATTTATTGAGTGGTATTGTAGTCTGTTTACATAGGCATCTTCATTTTCTATGGGGGCTATTTTTTGGACATGAGTCCCATCTATTTTTTAGTCTGACAATGTTGGGTATTCTATGCTGAGAAAAGAACTTATTCTAGTTGTGGATAATTTGATTTGGAGAAGTTGGGAACTTAATGAAATGTCCTTTCATGCTAGAAATAGCATCAGCAAACTTGTGCACCATTCTTCAAACTGAGGATACGGAAAGACTAATGTCTCAGCTGTTGGCAAGTAATCTATAATAGGACCCAGTGCTAAAGAAATACAGCCCAGATAAAACTTGTGGTAACACAGGCACCGGGTGGCTTTGGTTCGTGGCTCTGCCTAGATGGGGCTCGAGGATATCACAGAGAAATAGTATCCCTTATCTTGAGAAAAGATTTTTGAACAATAATTCATCATCAGATACGTTCTCCAGAGGGTTATTTTGATCATTAAGAACTCTCTCCCTTCACAATGCCCTTCTAACATTTAAATCATAAAATCTACTTCTATTGGCGGCCATATTTAAGTCTTGTTTACAAAATTTAAGCCCACTCCTTACCAAGGTCGGATTTCACAAAAGGTCTTAGCCCAGTTTCAGGCTCAAACTTGAGACTTTTGTCTCAGATTATTGGAACATTTTACTTCAAGCCATGGGCTCAGCCTTAATGGATTTCACAAAAGGTCTCAGTCTCAGTTTTGGCTGAGCGGCTGGCTCAAATGCTGAGACTGACAGAAACTGGGCTTAAGTTTTGTAAAGAAAGGCTCAGATATGGCTGCCATAATTCTTTCTCCACTTCAAATTTTGAAATGGCTGAAAATAAGGTACAAATATGTAAAACAACCTCCTGACATAGTCTTTGGGTGTTTTACATGTTTTCAAGGTTTCCCATTGCAAACATATATTTCTCCAGAGATATTATGTGTAAACAAGGAACATATATGTCATCAGTAGAATGTTTTGACTACAAAAAATGATCACATGACACAAAAAAACCACTGTGGTTATTTGATAAGCTGAGACCCCTTCTGTGAAAAATATTTGAGACAAAGACTTAGCTGAGCCAGGAATGGCTCAGATTTGAGCCAGTGGCTCAGACTGAGACTGGGCTAAGTCTGAGACCTTTCATGAAATCCGCCCCAGTCTTAAATTTAAGTCCACTGACTTAGCAAATCCATGGACTTAGCCCCTTGTAAAATCCACTAAGTCTAGGCCCGCTGACAGCACATTTTTGACAGAATTTAAGACCAAAGTCTTAAATTTAAGCCCAAAACCAGACTTAGTTCCGTTCGTGAAATAGGCCCCAGGGCCTGTATTCATGAAAGGTCTTAGCCAGGGCTTAGACTTAAAGTTGAGACTTTTGTCTCAAGTTTCTGCCCAAAAACTGCTAAGACTTGTGTCTCAGGCTTAGTGGTATTCACAAAGAATTTAAGACCGGTCTTAAGACTGGGCTTAAATTTTGTAAAGAGGACTTAAATATGGCCGCCATAAACTTTTCTCCACTTCAAAATTTGAAATGGCTTTAAACAAAGTATAATTGTACAGAACATCTCACTAAAGCAGTCTTTCGGAAATTTATATGTGGTAACAAGGTTTTCCATTTCAAAACAGCACTTTTCCTTGATAAAATGCATTAAATGAAGAATATATGTCACCAATAGTACCCAGTAAATATTACAAATGTTTGTAAACGTTTATAAACTGAACTATGAACGGTTTGTTTAAGGTTTAAAATGATGGGCTCCTGAACATTTACGCATAAACGTTTATCAACGTTTAAGCATAAACATTTATAAATGTTTACGCATTTATATTTATAAATGCTAATACATAAACTTTTATATAAAAATGTTTAGGGTACAATCATTGTAAACCTTGCATAACTATTTAAATTTGGTTTAGAAAAGTTTGTAAACGTTTATAAACCATTTGGACCTAATCAACAAAGATCAATGTTTACAAACATTTGTACACCATTTAAAAACATTTATAAATGTTTATAAATGTTTTCCACATTACCCAGTGCATGAAATTTAAATTATAAACAAAGGTCATTTTATGAATAATTACTCAATTTACATCAATTTAACTTTGTACAGTGCATTCTATGATATAATGTACTTTTATATTTCTACTTGACATTTAATGGTGGCTTCAAACAACAGTGGTACAGCAAGATATACTTACAGAAATATTTCTCCAGTTTCTCTCAAAATGGCTGTGCTGACATCATCATTCAAAATGAAAATGAGGTTAAGATATTCATCACTCTTTGTAAGAGGTATTAAAACGTTTATAAATGCTTATATACCAAACTAATATTGCTGAAACATTTATAAAACTACAATATTGAATAATTGCCAATATTTAGGTTTATATTTGATTTTAAAAACATTTATAGGTTTACTAAACGTTTATAAACGTTTGCGATGTTTACTGGGTATAGTTTGAATGGAAAAGAAAGGTCACATGACACAGAAAACCACTGCGGTTATTTGATAATGTTAGACTTAGCTAAGTCACCCTTTGTGAATATGGTTTTAAGACAAAACTTAGCTGAGACAAAAGTCTTAACTTTAAGACTGGATTTAAGCCTAAGACCTGGCTAAGTCTAAGACCCTTCATGAATACCAGCCTAGAAATTAACTGACTTAGGTTTAGTGTTGAAGACTATATAAATATCAGGATAAGTTTATAATTGAAAATCAACACAATCCAGCAGGCACGCAACTTTGAAATCTGGTTGAATCCAACGGTGAAATCTGGTTGAAATACATGTAGATTTTGCAAACCCTTTTTAGTTGGATCCAACCGGTGAAATCATGTTGATACCAACTGTTGAAATCTGGTTGAATTCAATGGGAGAAATCAGGTTGAAATACATGTAGATTTTGCAAACCCTTTTTGGTTGGATCCAACCGGTGAAATCATGTTGAAACTAACTGTTGAAATCTGGTTGAATTCAATGGGTGAAATCAGATTGAAATACATGTAGATTTTGTAAGCCGTTTTTGGTTGGATCCAACTAGTGAAATCATGTTGAAACTAACTGTTGAAATCTGGTTGAATTCAATGGGTGAAATCAGATTGAAATACATGTAGATTTTGTAAGCCGTTTTTGGTTGGATCCAACTAGTGAAATCATGTTGAAACCAACTGTTGAAATCTGGTTGTATTTATGTGTGAAATCTGGTTAAAATACATGTAGATTTTGCAAACAGGTTTTGGTTGGATCCAATGTATGAAATAGGGTTGAATTCAATGGGTAAAATCAGGTTATTTACATTGTCTTCTTTATTTGAATCATCGTAGCTTGTGTGTCATAATTATAGCTTCTTAACAATATTATACAATAACTATCCATATGCATATTTTACATTTTGGATGCAACTCAAAGTAATTAATTCTTTCCAAGATGACATGTATTCATGAATCATTGTATATGCAATATTCTATTTCTGATGACATTGTAATGATACATAATTTTGCATCAAATATAATTATAATTGCTCAAGATATGTAAATCCATATTATCCAACTAGATATCCATTTTTATGTTTTTAATAGGACCAGTATTATTCAATGTCTTCAATTGAAATTCTTTTTGTGAAATTTTAAAATATTTTTTTTCTTTGTAAAAAATAAACAATTGTGACATTATTTATATCTTCAGCATTTTATCCAATCAGTTTCTGTTAAATGTTTTATTAAGTTGGCTATAATTATATTGTAATTATAAAGAAGCTATAATCATGTAGCAAAGCCACAACCCTCAGTTCAGATGCTTGTGTCTCATACAACTTTGGCATATAAACTGAGAAAAAAACACAAGAATAGCCACATTATTAGAACTCAACCCATTACTCCCCACCTTAATTAGTTGTCAGTGCTGATCACAAAAAAACAGACTTAAAGAAGTAAACACCATGCATGCAATTGGGCAATGGTAAACCCCTACCTCCACCCCTGCTGTGTTATCTAATTACTTTAGTCACAGGTCCAATGTTCTGTGTAGTAGGGTACAGATAAGAAAAACCAGGAACCCCCAACCTCACTGTTGTGTGATAAAATGTTATAGCTTAGGTTCTCTGTATAGAGAAGTTTTCAGTGTAAGCTTGCAAACTGAAAACTAGTTCTTTGTGTATGAGAGAATTTTGAGAAACAAATTCTAAATACTATTGATGAATAAGTTTGAATTTATATTTTTTTTTATTTAAGATAAGTTTGACTTCTAAATGTTTTTTAAATTATCGCGAATTGTATTAATCAAAATATAATTATAAATTATAAAAATTATATTTGGATGCATCAGTTAATTAATAAGGAGAATGGATAAAAATGTACAAGTACATGCACACAATCTTTATCATCTTTATAATAGTTCTTTCAAAAAGTTAGACTTAATCACTATATCACCCTCTAGAAAATGAATTTTCAATCAACCAGTCATTCATTTCCCAATATTCAACCTGTTTTCTGTTCAATAACATGACTAAGATTTCATGTCGAAAAACCTAACTTGATTTAGTGGTGATTTTTTATGAAGTATCACTACTTTTTCCAGTCAGAAATCCAGCTTTGAAATAGTGTTGAAACTGTGTCAGTGTCAGTTTTTCAACCAAAAATCACCATGATTTCTGGTCAAAATATCACTACTTTTTCATGTCAGAAAACTAACTTAGATTTAGTAGTTGGTAATGTGCATTTCAACGTCAGGACCTGTTTTCAACTCTGAATCAACGACATTTCAAGGTGTGTGCCTGCTGGGAAGTTCTGACTAACCAGTCTGTTGACGAGTCTTTCAATAGTTATTGTTTCCAGCATAAGTGGAAATCAATAGAATGCTCTTTTTGTGGTACCTCTTTTGTAACCATATCAACCATATTGACATTCCTAAACATTGCTCGCATCTCCGAGAATAAAACCTTTCTAAAGTTGAGAAATCTGGGGCCAGATTCACGAAAGGTCTCAAGTCTCAAATCTGAGATTTTGGTCTCAAATCTAAGATTTTTCTTAGATTTTTCTCAGATTTGAGACCTTTTGCTCAGCTGGGATTCACAAAAGATCTCAGGCTAAGATTTTTCTCAGATTTGGTCTCAAATCTAAGACTGCCTAGAGGGTGACTTAAGTTTTCACAAAATAGGGTATTTGTAATAAAAAGTCATAAAATGAAATGAAAATAGTGAAGTATGACATATTATTTAACTTGTAACACAAAATATGAATATATATTAAGAGTTTGTACAAAAACAACAGTAAACATTTACATTACAAATTTACAATGAGTGGCTTGTTTTGCTGTTATAATCAGTTCTTTTGAATGTCAGTACAAATTATAGTAAAAAGACAACATTTTGCTTGATTTGAAAATATTCTAAAATGTGATTATATATGGTGGAGTGGTAAAATATAAACGTGTATACTTTCCACTAATCTCAACAAAATGTTACATCAGTTTTGATTGGTCCAGACTCAGAATTTGGCTGAGATTTTGGTCTCAGCTGAGATTCCTTTCGTGAATCTCAACTTAAGCACAAACTCAGCTGAGCCAAAAATCTCAGATTTGAGAAAAATCTCAGCTGAGATTTGGCTAAGACTTGAGACCTTTCATGAATCCGGCCCCAGCACATGATGGACAGTAAAATGTGACATTGTGTAGAAAAGTTTTGCTTAACCTTAATAAAGACTAAATCTAAGTTTAGAGCGTTCCAAGAAATCTCCTCCAAATGTCAACGAATTATTTGACAACCAGGGTATTGTCCCATGCCCAGCGAGTTAAAAGACTGTATAAAAAATCCTTAAGGGAACTAGAGAATCATTATACGCAGAGGTTTGCTTTGATAAAAAGAATATATGGTGTACTCCCTGGTTTTGTATTTATTTCTGTGAGCGATAATATATGACTTGCGGACGCCAGTACCGTGGGAACTGGCTATTCTAACATGACACGCTTGTGTCCGCGATTCTGATTGGTCAATCTCAGTGGTAAAACCGAGCATAACCTCACGGCCAGTTTTTCATGTGTGGGCGATAATCCCGCTTCAGTTTTTAAAAGTCAAATTACAAAGAATATACACTACAAATCTTTATCAAAACAGTAAGAAGACAAGAAATAAATGTGAAAAATCAAGTGTCATGTTAGAATAGCAATAACACACTCCTAGCGTGGGGTTATGCAGGGTTTTACAACTCATAGTGCATTAGAACTAATATCGCTATTCGTTGTAAAACCCTGCATAACCCCACGCTAGGAGTGTGTTATTTCTACATTCTAACATGACACGGTTGTGTCCGCGATTCTGATTGGCTAAGACACGAAAAATTGCTCTGTAAAACCCCGTATAACCTCATGAGTTCTATTTTATCGCTCACAATGCTGCTCTGCAAAAAGTAAACTTGAAGTAACAGCTTGGATTTTCTTAATCAAATAGACAAATAATAGTAAACACGATATTCAGGAATTCTTATATTTGAACATAGAATATACTGACATGAATCTGCTAAAGTTTAAGGACGTTTAACAAAGAAAAGGGCTATCTTATTTTGTGGCTCTTCCAATAATTCAACTGCACCCTTCGATAAAAAAATCTTTATAAAATATTTGTATATTTTTCTTTAAAACAGCTTCAAAACTAATTTTTATAAGATCTTCTAAAATGTCATGTTAGAATAGAAATAGACAACTCCGAGCTCGGGGTTATAGGCGATTTTACAACGATTAGCGCATTAGAATCACTCAGGCTTCGCCTTTGTGATCCTAATATCGCTAATTGTTGTAAAATCGCCTATAACCCCTCGCTCGTCGTTGTCTATTTCTATAATAATCCAAATCACGGTTTCGTCTGCGCATGCTCCAGCAAACGTCCTTGAGAGGCCAAGTGGGTAAAACAAACGTGGGAAACGAAACCAGGAAGTGATTTTTAAATGGTGAAAACTGACAATAATAGTGGCTTTCTACCAGTGAACGCCCGCCTACCAGTGAACGCCTGCCTACTATTTCTTTGTTTGAGGTCAAGGACAAATGCTTATATTTAACTACAAAGTGGCGTTCACTGGTATTTCCGTTTTGCGGTAGAAACGGCCGATAATAGAGCTAAATTATGAAAATAGAAAGCTTTGAAACAAATGAAACAACAGGTGCCTTAGTTATTAATTGCAGTTTATATTATTTGACAATCTGTTGTTAAAGGAATAAAATATAAAGCTGTTAATATAATTTAAAATCAATATATTAGCTTCAGCACGGGTGTTTACTGGTAGAATGCCACTATACGTTTCCTTGCCTAGCACTCATTACAGTAAATTTTTATTAAAAATATACACATGGATCTACGAAATAGTGTTTTACAATCAGGAAAAGATATTTTAAAATATTGTTTTAACCAATCTAAGGTGGGCGAAAATAGGGGGTTCTATAACAGCATTACAATGCATGAACAGGTGCCAGTTATCTATGGATAAGGACAATGATTTTTTGTGACTATGCTTATGATGTTGCGCCTTAGAGTCTGTCACTTTGGCAGAGATTAAGCGCTCTAAAAGTTGAATTGGAATTGGAATAGTTATTCATTTAATATCTTGTAATCCCTATAAGCTACAGATGTGTTATATACATCATTAGAAAGATATTTTTCAGAGTTTCTGCTAATATTTTTGTTTTTAGTGCACTAAAGGTTTTATGGTAAAATTTTTATTGTTGGATTTGTCAGTACATGCACTGATCAAGTGGTGTTATAGACATGGTAACTCGGCTCTACTTTACTTGCGTGTAGAGCAGGCCTGGGACGAATACTTTCAAAAGTATTCGAATACGAATATGAATACTTTTCATTTCCATGAATACGAATATGAATACGAATACATCAGTTTCAAAAGTATTTGAATACGAATACAAATACTTTTTGAAAAGTATTCGAATACATTTACGAATACATTTATGAATACATTTTAACTAAACCCCAATTCATACAATCATTTTTAATAAATTTTAATAATTTTACCTTTCTGAATAAAATATACAAACATGAAAGCACAATTCAGTAAATGATGGTTCATATTTACATCATATTTGACAAGAATTAATTTTGCTCCAAGATCTGAATATTCAGTCTAATAAACATGAGCTACTCAAAAGAGGTTTTTTTTTTCCATTTTTTTTTTTTTTTTGAAAAGGACATCATAGTGCCCTAAACATCTTGTATTTAACTGAGATAGCCATTGTTTTGGAAATCTTTATGATGGGATTACTGCTACAACAAGACTGTCACAATAGGTGTCACATAAGTTTGCCTAAGAATTACCCATATATGACCAATGACACTGGTATTGAAACACATACAACTTAATCCCCTATTGTAGCAAAGGCAAACACAGTTGTCATTTTAAGGTAGGTAGCTTGGTGTTTATAATTTCATGAATTTTATAATAACATAACACTATATTATGAAAACCAATGTGGATTAAAATACGGTGCGTGGAAAAAAGGGGCCTAGGAAAAAAGGGACCTAGAAAAAAGGGGCCTAGGAAAAAAGGGGCCTAGGAAAAAAGGGGCCTACTGGTTTTTGCAAAATGGAAAAAAGGGGCCTAGTTTTTTTCAGTTGTTTAGTGAATAAGATATTAATTTTTTGACACTGAAAAAGATTTATGACACAAACCAAATATTTATTTCCTTTCATAAAACACAGATACAAGGCATTTACAAGAGTTATACAATGACACATATGTGGTAAAAACAAAGATACATAGTCTAATAGAACTAATATTTATTTCCTTTCATAAAACACAGATACAAGGCATTTACAAGAGTTATACAATGACACATATGTGGTAAAAACAAAGATACATAGTCTAATAGAACTTTAAGTGAATGTAAAACACCAAGATAACAAAATAAGTATTTATATATGTAATAACACTCAAAGTAAAGGTTTCTATGCTTCTAATAAAGTCTTATACAATGTCCAACTCCTTCTAAAAATTTCTCAATAGACTTTTCCCCATTGGACCTTGACTCGCACAAGTACAGGAGTTTTTTCTGCAAATCTTTGGTGGTCTTCCTTGTTCGTTTCTGTGGTGGCTCCCCTCTGCTTTCTTTCTGTATTGCCGTGGAAGACATTGCCTCGTCCTCTTTCAAGTGGGAAACGAGCCTCCAGATGGATGGATGACTATGCCCCACAAGTTTGCTGAAGGCATGGTTCCAGCCCTCACAGTGGTTATTGGTTCTGTCACCGCCTGTGAGGGTTGCATCATGGACATTCCATAATGAGGGAGGAAACAAAGGTGGAATTCTTCTGACTCTGACTGTGCACTGGCTGTTCTCCCCTGGTCTTCTGACTGACCTGTAAGATCCGGAAACATACGTTGAATCGAAGTAATTCAGAAGAGGAATGACTTCTTCTGGTACATTTTCTTTCAAAAAGGCCATACCATCATCTACGTCACTGAGAGGAAGGAAAGCTAGGGCATCTATCATGCCACAGAAGTGCTTCAATTCAGCATCTTCTTTGTAGGCAGCTGAGAGTCCCAATTCCTGGACTTTGCGCCACGTACTCTGTGTCAGATGGTAGAAGCAACCTTTGGTTAGCACATGTGGCCCAAATGTTGACCTCACTGCATTGATTGCTGCTGTCTCAAAGTTCAGGTGAACTATTTCTGGATCCAAGGAGAACCCTAAATCTTCTGCTTTTTGACTTACTGCGCCCAGGAATTCTTCATAGATGTCTTGGCTTTTTCCAGTCAGTAGGGCATACGCACAACTAACTGCAGACTGGCCAAGTTTTGCACGGATGATATACAACTGCTTGAAGAATTTAGGGGCAACATCAAAAGTACCATCCAAGTACCACTCCCTCTGCATAGCCAGGTGGCGGATGCCTTCATTGCTACCAAACACAATGACTCGTTTGGCTGGACTGGCTTCCATTGTCATACACCAGGAATGGTTGTCCACCAGATGTTTGGGCAAAAACAAAATGCAATTCTAAATACTACTCTGGATTGGATTACTCTGGATTATAATTAAAGGCCCATTGAAGGCCCTCTTCAAAGAGCCTCATTAAAACAATCTGATTACATCTACTCTGGATTGCATTTTGCAATTGAAAAGCCTTTTAAGTATCCCCCATCAAACAACCTTAGCAAATGATCTATATATCTACTAAAGCTCCATATCTTATATGGGTTGCATTTTTCAATTGAAAGCCCTTTTAAGAAGTACCCATCAAACACTCCTATGAGCCTTATATATGTACTGTCTATTGCAATTTAAACTGTTTAAAGTATGCATATTACAGTTTCAAAAGTTCAATCTCCTAATACAATGACAAAAACTCTAAACTTAAAAAAAAATATATATATATATTGGGCCCCTTTTTTCCATTTTGTAAAAAACACTAGGCCCCTTTTTTCTAGGCTCCCATATTTTTAGGCCCCTTTTTTCCTAGGCCCCTTTTTTCCTGGATTCAAAAATACACATGATGTCATTTATCAATATAAAAGTTAAACACAGACTGATTGCATTTATGAGATGTAAGAGAAAAAGCTATAATCCTCACTATTTTGTTCCAACATGCCACTGTCATTATTATGTTATGTAATATTTACTGACTAAAAGTATTTATTAAATATGTCACATAATGATAGACAGCCAAATTTCATATTTATATCTAAAACTTGTCAGTACAGGGTGAAAAAAATCAACAAAAACTGAAAAATATTAAATGTATTCATGTATTCGAATACGAATACTTTGCATTTTTCACAAAAGTATTCGAATACGAATATGAATACTTTAAAAAATGTATTCAAATACTTATGAATACGAATACATTTTGCCCAGGCCTGGTGTAGAGCCGTGGCACTACCCCACATAAAACTAGAGATTTGCATAAAATCATTTTCTGTTGAATAGAACTTGATAAAATGACTCAAAATGGTTTGATATATTTAAAAGCAGTATATATTATGCCAAGGACACAACAAATACAATATGTGTATAATATATGACATTTTATACAGCTTTTATAACAAAAGAGCATTTTCAAATTTTTGGAGAAATGGTCCATAAAGTATTGAAAATGAGGAAATATAATTTATTTTTTGTCAAATATGTTTGCATGTTGGCCGACACTTAAGGTTAATGTGACAAAATAGTTGTGGGAACAGTTGTGTGTATAATTTTTATGGTATTTGTGTTTTATGCAAATCTCCAGTTTTATGTGGGGTCATGCCACGGCTCTACACGCAAGTAAGTAGAGCCGAGGTAACCACGTCTAGTGGTGTTATAGTATTAAATCATGAATATGCACAAGTTTTGGTCTGATGCCATGGTTGTGGTTAACTTTCATAGAGTGAACTAATTAATATTCATGAAGGTCAGGCTGGTTTGTGGCTTGAGTAATTTAACTTGGGTGTATAAATTGTTCATTGTGTAGAGAAGAGTTATTCTATTCAGACACATGGAGATTTAGTATCTGATTTACCCACCCACCCTATACCCCACATTTAAAAAAATATTTTATTGTTGGGGCAGCCCCATTTATTTCTGAACCATGTTTGTAAATATGTTACAGTTTGTATCAAAATTACAAAAATATCTAATCAGTGGAATGGTGGAAATAAATGGCCCAAATTAAAAACATTTTGTTATTTCAGCAGCTGGGGTTGTCACATATTTCATATGCTAGCCTGATACTAATGTATTACTGCACCTGGCTTTGACCTTAGGGGTTCTGGGCTTGAGCTAGAGGAACTCCTAGAAGTGATGGATACTATGGTTTATGCTAGATACACAACTTTATGAGGGTATATACCAACTTGGGGATGGACTATGGAGTGCTTCAAATTGACCTTTGCATGATCTCCAGGTCTTGGGTGGAATCTGAGGTCATTGCTGGCTTATTGCCTTTTGTGATTCTCTGTCCAAAGAAATTTTGGGTTGGATTACAAAAAACTTCAAATTGACCTTTATATGACCTCTGGGTCTTGGGTTTGAATTTAGGTCTTTGCTGCCCTTCTGATTGTTTGGGCTTCATAGTTAAAGGAATTTTAGAATTTATCAGATGTTAAATGCAGCCTTGCTGCGTAAGTTGCTGGGCTAAGATTATTAATACTATGGGTTCTAGTTGTCCGACCTTTAACATTTATAAAATAGCTAGTGGTGGTGGACCAATTCACGCCCGGGTACCAATTCACGCCCACCCCTAAATTTATGCAAAACAATCACAGTTAAACAATAAATCACAAATGTATATGATCAATTTGATGATTATCTATGATGTGGTAAACACCATGTCTATGAAAAATTATGAATATTCAAGAAAATTGAGGGTGGGCGTGAATTGGTACCCGGGCGTGAATTGGTCCACCACCACTAAATGTAGAGTTGGGCTATTTCAAAGATTTTCGTTGATGGAAGTGGCATTGAGTAGTTTGACCTCTGAACTTTGAGAGTGTGTTGATCAATGGAAGTAGACTCCCCTAGTTTCCATGCTATCTGTTGGTTGTTTCAGAAACTTTAAAATTAAATTTCACACAGTAATACACAAAAAGAATATTATTGTTAAACTCTGCACATAATAACCTCTCCAATGGTTTCACATTTTGAAAATGCAGAAAAAATACCTAGAGGGCATTGCAACATTGGTCCAATGTTGGCACAAGATAGGTCAAATCTAGGGATATGCAACTTATGTTGACCCAAGGGTGGCATAAACTTCTGATCATAAGTGACCAATAGCCATTGTTGGTTCAATGGTGCAATATGTTATCTGTGTAAATAAGGGTACTCAGAGTTAACATACCTCCACCAAGGTTCAACGCCTCCAATACTGCTTTTGAGTGCATTGATAAAAAATCCTTTGAAAATTAAAAAAAAAATTAATGGTACCATGATAATTAATTAAAAAGTACAGCTAGAATTATGAGCTAAAGCTAAAACCTTTGTCCTGGGAATCTAGCCCAGTTAACATACCCTTCATCTTTTAAGTAGAGATTAAGTGCCATCAAAAATCTGTGACTTAAATTTGGAAATCTACCTATGTGGCACAGCGTGTTGAGTACCCATCTCATCACTGAAGTTAAGTAGCACTGGGCTTGGTTAGTACTTGGATGGGTGACCGCCTGGGTTCTAATGCAGGTATTAATGAAAAATAAACTTCAAGTAAAATTTTTATAGGAGCCCCCTTTTATAGGGTGTAGAATTACAATAAATAAAATAAAATAAATAAAATGCGATTTCTACTCAATTTCTTCATGGATTTTGATGTAACAGAAAATGAGCAGAAGCTCTATAAAATACCTTTCTATTGATGTATGCAATAAATATGTAGGTTTCAGGAATATCAGAGAAAAAATGACATTTGATGATAATGCTAGTTTGACAACTAGCAGTGGGCGAAAATAGGAGATATTGACTGAAAACTGCTACAAATAATTTATATAAATTCCATACTGTAAACAGAACTAATTTATGCAATTTATTCCTCTATTTCCAATAATAATTTCATAACATATATGCTTTACTATACAGTATCCACATAAATTGATTTTTGCTACTTCCTGGTTCCTCTGTCACAGATGTGAATGTTTTTCCCACTTGACCTTACAAGGCCATTTGCGAAAACGAGGCATTTGAAACTGTGAATGTCATATGGTGCGTTCAGAAGTAGGTTGTGAGCCCGTGAACACCACTCGTGAGTTGGTACCTACCAGTGGAAAGTTTTGACTGTTCTTAACATGTTCACCACCTATGTGTTTATGTGTGGATGTAAACAAACACAAATGACAAAGAGAAAGAAATAAAAGCAATCACAATATTTCGATATCCAGCATATAAAATATGTATATGTCATTAGTTATACCTTTCCTAAAGTTTAGTTACAAAATCCAGAGCATTCAAACACTTTACTTGACATGTTTTTACAACGAAAGCACGTGCATTCTCCATCTTTGTTGTGATTAGAGGTGAAGGTCACAAATTGGAAAGTTTCTGGATGCACCCAATTCACGAGTGGTAAATACGACCCGTGAAACCGTTCTTGACAAATTTACAGACTGTGAGCTCGTATTTACGGCCGGTAAGAACGCTGCATAAGTGTTCATTTCTATTCTTCTGTCCGGTAACGCGTCAAAAGTGACCTACTTCGAAGTAGGTCAAATTTTTAAAGAGAAACAAAACAAAATAATTTATTTCCCCATTTACAATAATAATTCTTTCAAAAAATATGTGTTAAAATTAATATACAGTACTTGCATAAATTAATTTTCGTAAGTTCCTAGTTTGTCTGTAGCAGAAATGGTTGAAATTTGGTTTGTTTTCAGTTACTTTGGGAATGTCCCGGATTTGCCGGACAGAAGAATTGGCACTGATCCGTAATGCATATCCGCATCACAGATCCGCTATGCGTATACAGATTGCATAAAATGTGTTTCCATATGCGCTTAAACATAAGTGCATAAACAATGCAAATTTGGGAATACCAATCATACATTTCCATTTGAATTGGTAGAAAAGTATTGGTTTATATATCAATAGTTAAATCCATAATAGATATATATATTACGACTTATGAATATTTCAGAAAAGCAGATTTTCCAATTTATCCATTTATATATATTTTTTGTTGTTGTCATATTGACATTAAAATGTTATGAAATCAATCACATAACCAATGTAGATGTATTCTGCATGTTACAAGCTTCAAAATGATACTTTATTTTTAAAAATTGAGCAAAAAATGGCGATTTTATGCTTGTTTAAAGAGAAAAGATAACAAAATCAGTGATCTTGACAAATTTTTTTACGTTGAGTGAATGCATTTTTTTGCAACAGTGCTGCATTCTCTTCACACATTGCACATCAGCATGCTTAACGCAATAAGGATCAGTGCGTATAGAAACAGTCTCTATCATTTATACATGCTGCAAATAAACGCAAACACATTCACAGAGCTGCATCACGGATACGGATCGCAGATCAGTGCGAATGGAAATGGGGCCTAATGCTGCATACTTGTACTGTATAGGTTGGTCAAGGGAGAGGCGCATTCAGTCGAAACGCCGGTAAAACATGGTTCGAGGGAGGGGGGAGTTCTTCCGTCAGTTTCCCGAGCGGCGCCTCAATCTTCCCGTAAATTGTCCCTTTTGGGAGCCTGTCCGCACCACTCTTTAGTTCGTAATTCCAGTGGGAACCTTTGAATGTTTTTTAGTTCTTCACAGCCTTTATGTTGATATGTGGATCTAACCTAACACAAATGCCAAAAAGAAAGAAATAAAAGTAATGAAGATATTCCTCTATCTACCATGGTGGGCGCTAAATTGAAATTTTGACCAAGGCAGTTCAGTCACCCAATGCTGTGTCTACTCCATAAAATAATTCTTGGGCTTAGAAAACGTACCATTAGCATTGATAT
The DNA here is from genome assembly GCA_964017235.1 of Sabellastarte sp. h YS-2021. NCBI lineage: Eukaryota > Metazoa > Annelida > Polychaeta > Sabellida > Sabellidae > Sabellastarte > Sabellastarte sp. h YS-2021. Next base: position 178,381,860 of record OZ024930.1, read on the forward strand.
TGTATTTTTTTTACACTTTGTTCCTTGTCCCATTTCAGACATTTAATGAAAATTTCATCCAAATCCATCCATACCTTTTTGAGTTATCTTCCTTTAAAAAAATATTTGGACCCAGAAGATCCAGACAATGATCCGGATCACACCCAAAATCTACTCACTCCCACCACCTTGCTGTACTTGCTGGCAGCAACCTGTTTCTGATTGCGGGTTCTGGCTTGATTCAACTCTTCTTTTGCCCTCTTTCTTTCTTCCACCTTCTTCCAAGTCTCATCACTGATCCATGGCTTCCGGTTTCCTGGCGGTCTTCCCAGCACCTCTTCACAGGATCCTACTAGGGCTTCCTTTAGGTTTGCCCAGGATTGCTCTACAGTTGTTTCTGCTTCCTCTGTCTGAAGAGCCTTGAAGCGGTTGTTGAAGAACAACTGGCTAGATGGAAAGAACACTTCCAGGAAACACAAAATCCCCCACCGCCACAAGACCCACCACAGCTTGAGTCCGGAACCCCACTTAACATCCACACAGGAGGGATCACCAAAACTTAAATCTGAAAGCACTGAAGAGCCTAAAAAATGGCAAGGCGGCGGGAGTTGACAACATTCCAGCTGATGCCCTGAAGGAAGGAGGTGATGAGATGGTCGACCAACTGCACCAGCTGCTGAACCTGGTATGGACAAGAGAGGAGATGCCTACCCACTGGAAGAAAGGAAGTGAAAAAGAAGTGAAACTTCCAAAGAAATGATCTATCACAGTGTGGCAAGTGGAGAGGAATCACTCTGCTATCCATTCCAAGCAAAATCCTCACCAGAATCATCCTAGAGAGGATGAAGAACGCCATCGACAAGGAGCTCGGGGACGAACAGGCAGGTTTCAAGAAGGAGAGATCCTGCACAGACCAGATAGCGACCGTCAGAGTTATAGTAGAGCAGACACTGGAATGGCATACATCACTCTACGTTTGCTTCATGGACTTTGAGAAGGCATTCGACAGCGTGGATCAACAGTCAATCTGGAAGATCTTACGACACTACGGCATTCCTGAAAAAATAGTCTACATCATTGGTCTTCTCTATGAAGAGCTCACCTGTCAAGTCATACATGATGGGAGACTATCAGATGAGTTCGCAGTCACTACAGGAGTCAGACAGGGCTGTCTATTGCCGCCCCTTCTCTCCAAGCATATGCCAGCTCTGGGAAAGGCATCCAGTGGAATTTATGAAGAAGCTTGAGGATCAGGACTTCACTGATGACCTTGCACTACTTACACACTGCCTGCAGGACATGCAAGAAAACATTGACTCCTCAGGAGAAGCTTCTCAACATGTGGGTCTTAAGATTAGCAAGGAGAAGACCAAAGTCATGCATGCCACTAAGATGCAGGAAGCACAAATCTCAATCAGGGGAGCATTAGTGGAGGACGTCGACGAATTTGTGTATCTGGGCAGCAAAATTAGCCAGCCTGGAGGAACAGATGGGTACATTGCAGAAAGGACCAGGAAAGCCAGACAAGCCTTTACCATCCTTCTTCCAGTCTGGAAGTCCACTGTCATCTCGACACATACTAAGCTGAGAGTTTTTAACTAATGTTAAGTCTGTCCTTATGTACGGCTCAGAAACATGGAGAGTCGCCACCGGCACCTCATAGATGATCCAGACCTTCATCAACAAGTGTCTCCGCCAGATCCTCCAGTTAAAGTGGCATTACAGAGTTCCAAACACTGAGCTGTGGAACAGGGCCAACTGGGCTCCCATGTCTATCCAGATCAGGCATAGAAAATGGAAATGGGTGGGACATACACTAAGGAAAGACCCCTCAAATGTGACCCGCCAAGCCTTGGACTGGAACCCGCAAGGGAAGACGAAACAAGGACGCCCCAAGCAGACATGGAGGCGGAGCACTATGGACGAGTTAAAGAGGATCAGTCTGACATGGGAAACAGCAGAGACATGCCAAGGACCATGGAAAATGGAGGCAGACTGTTGTGGCACTATGCTGCACAAGGAGTCCAGAGGATTAGGTCAAGTAAGTCAAAACACTTTACTTGATGTGTCTTTATAACAAATGCACATGTATTCTGTCCCTTTGTTGTCATTATAGATGAAGGTCACAAAGTGAAAAGATTCTGGAGGTACCCTACTCAGTGTTTGAAACTGCCGCCTGCCCGCAAGCAATTTGCTGTTAAGTTTAAGGACGGGCTCTTAGTATTTTCGTTGATGCAAGCCCGGATGCTTGTAACATATCTGAAGCGATTAAGGTTTAATAGAGGAATATTTACACGTTTTGTCTTGTTTTTATTGTCTTTTGGTTGGTAGCCATATTGCTTTTGTGTCGAGCAATCTGATTGGACGAAAATTTATGAAGCAGAAATGCCACCCAGTGACTATGTCAAAAACTATTATTTGGTTACACAAGTACAACACATGTGTGCAGACTCGTTAAGGTACTTTGATATATTTAAGCAAGTATATTTGTTGGGTTTTTTACCCAAACTGAATCTGCTATATTTGATCTTTCCAACTTAAGTGATCCCTGCTTTGTGAATAGCTATTTGATCCCCTGGCTCCCTTTAAACCTTTTTCTCAAATTTGATCTGATCTAGATCTGATCCTAATCCATATTAGTGAATACCGCCCCTGAGCCCCCAAGCCTCAGGTTTGCTTCAACTATTCAGGGTGTCTGTCATCCTTTAAAAGGAAGATAAAATCTTCAAAATTTGGGCCAATTTTCACCGGGGGGAGATCAGAGGCCCTTATGTGGTTACAAAAATAACAGTATTTGAAACAAGTCAAAGAAAGGGGAAGAGGGTTTCCCCACCAGTGGATTTCCACATACTGTGACAAATCTTGGGGCCTGGGTGGGGGTTGCGATGGGGGAGGGGCTTTGTGTTTCATTTTTAATTGCCTTCCAAAACTACATTCCTGGGTTTGAACCCACGTGGAAAAATTAGGCATGGAAGTTAATTTGAAATATTCACATCAAACTGTTACATCAGAATGTATAAAGTAACTTTTGACAATAAATTAATTAAGCGTCCCGCAAGGGACGCTTGTTTGTGTATGGGAGACCTTCAGGCTCCAGCGGCTCCGCATTTTGTTTTCCTTATAACTCTGTAACCGTTAGGCGGATTCTTTTCAAATTTGGCAGGTTCAGGCAGTAGCCTTGGGGAATTTTTTTGAATATGCTGCAGTGACATTTCAACCAATCAGAGAGGTCACATGACCAAAAATGTCTTTTTTCGATGGGGAAGCTTGTCTGGATGATAACTTGAAAGGAATTTAATCAATTCACCTGAAACTTGGCAAATACATTCATTCTATTAAAATCTGGAAATCATTAGATTTTGGCATTGATTGGTCAAGAAATGGCCGAGTAATTAATGATTAATTAATCATTACGAATTTTCCAAATAAGGAAAACACAAAAATGCTTATATCTCGAAAACCGTGCTAGATAGAGCGATTTCGACGAAATTTTTGACCCGCAGGGTATCTCTGTGGAGTAGTTTTCCCAATTTTCAAAAAATTTTTGTCTTGCCCAAAATGGCGGCCATTTTGAATTTTTGAAATTTTTGCAAAAATTGCAAAACACAAAAATGCTTATATCTCGAAAACCGTGCTAGATAGAGCGATTTCGACGAAATTTTTGACCCACAGGTTATCTCTGCAGAGTATTTATCCCAATTTTGAAAAAAATTTTGTCTCGCCAAAAATGGCGCCCATTTTGAATTTTCGAATTTTTCACAAAAATTGCAAAACATAAACCTATTTCGATATCCAGCATATAAAATATGTATATGTCATTAGTTATACCTTTCCTAAAGTTTAGTTACAAAATCCAGAGCATTCAAACACTTTACTTGACATGTTTTTACAACGAAAGCACGTGCATTCTCCATCTTTGTTGTGATTAGAGGTGAAGGTCACAAATTGGAAAGTTTCTGGATGCACCCAATTCACGAGTGGTAAATACGACCTGTGAAACCGTTCTTGACAAATTTACAGACTGTGAGCTCGTATTTACGGCCGGTAAGAACGCTGCATAAGTGTTCATTTCTATTCTTCTGTCCGGTAACGCGTCAAAAGTGACCTACTTCGAAGTAGGTCAAATTTTTAAAGAGAAACAAAACAAAATAATTTATTTCCCCATTTACAATAATAATTCTTTCAAAAAATATGTGTTAAAATTAATATACAGTACTTGCATAAATTAATTTTCGTAAGTTCCTAGTTTGTCTGTAGCAGAAATGGTTGAAATTTGGTTTGTTTTCAGTTACTTTGGGAATGTCCCGGATTTGCCGGACAGAAGAATTGGCACTGATCCGTAATGCATATCCGCATCACAGATCCGCTATGCGTATACAGATTGCATAAAATGTGTTTCCATATGCGCTTAAACATAAGTGCATAAACAATGCAAATTTGGGAATACCAATCATACATTTCCATTTGAATTGGTAGAAAAGTATTGGTTTATATATCAATAGTTAAATCCATAATAGATATATATATTACGACTTATGAATATTTCAGAAAAGCAGATTTTCCAATTTATCCATTTATATATATTTTTTGTTGTTGTCATATTGACATTAAAATGTTATGAAATCAATCACATAACCAATGTAGATGTATTCTGCATGTTACAAGCTTCAAAATGATACTTTATTTTTAAAAATTGAGCAAAAAATGGCGATTTTATGCTTGTTTAAAGAGAAAAGATAACAAAATCAGTGATCTTGACAAATTTTTTTACGTTGAGTGAATGCATTTTTTTGCAACAGTGCTGCATTCTCTTCACACATTGCACATCAGCATGCTTAACGCAATAAGGATCAGTGCGTATAGAAACAGTCTCTATCATTTAAACATGCTGCAAATAAACGCAAACACATTCACAGAGCTGCATCACGGATACGGATCAGTGCGAATGGAAATGGGGCCTAATGCTGCGTACTTGTACTGTATAGGTTGGTCAAGAGAGCGGCGCATTCAGTCGAAACACCGGTAAAACATGGTTCGAGGGAGGGGGGGGGGGGGGAGTTCTTCCGTCAGTTTTCCGAGCGGTGCTTCAATCTTCCCTTAAATTGTCCCTTTTGGGAGACCGTCCACATCACTCTTTAGTTCGTAACTTCCAGTGGGAACCTTTGAATGTTTTTTAGTTCTTCACGGCCTTTATGTTGATATGTGGATCTAAACAAACATAAATGCCAAAAAGAAGAAATAAAAGTAATGCAGATATTCCTCTATCTACCATGGTGGGCGCTAAATTGAAATTTTGACCAGACATGTCTTTGGATTATCCCTTTTTGATCTAAAGTGCATAAGAGGATGTATAATCAATTTTGCGCTACTGCCTTGCCACAGATTATCACCAGGTACTAATTATCGCCACCAGTAAATAAACTATGTTTCAGTAAGGTTTACTCATTTTGAAAGTCTTTTGTTGTGCATTTGTTCCATTCCGTGGGAGATCTACTGTATTCACAAGAAATTGGAATTGACCTCCGCCAAGGCAGCTCAGTCCCCCAATGCTGTGTCTACTCCATAAAATAATTCCTGGGCTTTGAAAACCTACCATTAGCATTGATTTTTTTTTTTTACGCTTTGTTCCTTGCCCCATTTCAGACATTTAATGAAAATTTCATCCAAATCCATCCATAATTTTTTAGTTATCTTCCTTTAAAAAAATACCTGGACCCAGAAGATCCAGACAATGATCCGGATCACACCCAAAATCTAATCACTCCCGCCATCTCGCTGTACTTGCTGGCAGCAACCTGTTTCTGATTGCGGGTTCTGGCTTGATTCAACTCTTCTTTTGCCCTCTTTCTTTCTTCCACCTTCTTCCAAGTCTCATCACTGATCCATGGCTTCCGGTTTCCTGGCGGTCTTCCCAGCACCTCTTCACAGGATCCTACTATGGCTTCCTTTAGGTTTGCCCAGGATTGCTCTACAGTTGTCTCTGCTTCCTCTGTCTGAAGAGCCTCGAAGCGGTTGTCGAGGGCAAGCTGGAAGGAGTGTTTGATTTCCTTCCTTTTTAGTTTTGGCACATCAAAACCCTTTCAGGCCCGTAAAAGGATAAGAACGCACAGCTCTTGACTTCTGTTGAAGAACAACTGGTTGGATGGAAAGAACACTTCCAGGAAACACTAAATCCCCCACCACCTCAAGACCCACCACAGCCTGAGTCCGGAACCCCACTTAACATCCATACAGGAGGGGTCACCAAAACAGAAATCTGGAAAACACTGAAGAGCCTAAAAAATGGCAAGGCGGCGGGAGTTGACAACATTTCAGCTGATGCCCTGAAGGAAGGAGGTGATGAGATGGTCGAACAACTGCACCAGCTGCTGAACCTGGTATGGACAAGAGAGGAGATGCCTACCGACTGGAAGAAAGGAAGTGAAAAAGAAAGAAGTGAAACTTCCAAAGAAATGATCTATCACAGTGTGGCAAGTGGAGAGGAATCACTCTGCTATCCATTCCAAGAAATCCTCACCAAAATCATCCTAGAGAGGATGAAGAACGACATCGACAAGGAGCTCAGGGACGAACAGGCAGGTTTCAGGAAGGAGAGATCTTGCACAGACCAGATAGCGACCGTCAGAGTTATAGTAGAGCAGACACTGGAATGGCAGACATCACTCTACGTTTGCTTCATGGACTTTGAGAAGGCATTCGACAGCGTGGATCAACAGTCAATCTGGAGGATCTTACGACACTACAGCATTCCTGAAAAAATAGTCTACATCATTGGTCTACTCTATGAAGAGCTCACTTGTCAAGTCATACATGATGGGAGACTATCAGATGAGTTCGCAGTCACTACAGGAGTCAGACAGGGCTGTCTATTGCTGCCCCTTCTCTTCAAGCATATGCCAGCTCTGTGAAAGGCATCCAGTGGACATTTATGAAGAAGCTTGAGGACCGGGACTTCACCGATGACCTTGCACTACTTACACACTGCCTGCAGGACATGCAAGAAAACATTGACTCCTCAGGAGAAGTTTCTCAACATGTGGGTCTTAAGATTAGCAAGAAGACCAAAGTCATGCATGCCACTAAGATGCAGGAAGCACAAATCTCAATCAGGGGAGCATTAGTGGAGGACGTCGGCGAATTTGTGTACCTGGGCAGCAAAATTAGGTATCAGGTATCAGGTATCCATGTGCTTACCTGGAGGAACAGATGGGGACATTGCAGAAAGGACCAGAAAAGCCAGACAAGCCTTTGCCATCCTTCATCCAGTTTGGAAGTCCACTGTCAACTCGACACATGCTAAGCTGAGAGTTTTTAACTAATGTTAAGTCTGTCCTTATGTACGGCTCAGAAACATGGAGAGTCGCCACCGGCACCTCATAGAAGATCCAGACCTTCATCAACAAGTGTCTCCGCCAGATCCTCCAGTTAAAGTGGCATTACAGAGTTCCAAACACTGAGCTGTGGAACAGGGCCAACCGGGCTCCCATGTCTATCCAGATCAGGCATAGGAAATGGAAATGGGTGGGACATACACTAAGGAAAGACCCCTCAAATGTGACCCGCCAAGCCTTGGACTGGAACCCGCAAGGGAAGAGGAAACAAGGATGCCCCAAGCAGACATGGAGGCGGAGCACCATGGACGAGTTAAAGAGGATCAGTCTGACATGGGAAACAGCAAAGAGACACACCAAGGACCTTGGAAAATGGAGGCAGACTGTTGTGGCACTATGCTCCACAAGGAGTCCAGAGGATTAGGTCAAGTAAGTCAAAACACTTGATGTGTCTTTATAACAAATGCACATGTATTCTGTCCCTTTGTTGTCATTATAGATGAAGGTCACAAATTGAAAAGATTCTGGAGGTACCCTACTCGGTGTTTGAAACTGCCGCCTGCCCGCAAGCAATTTGCTGTTAAATTTAAGGACGGGTTCTTATATTTTCGTTGATGCAAGCCTGGATGCTTGTAACATATCTGAAGCGATTAAAGTTTAATAGAGGAATATTTATACGTTTTGTCTTGTTTTCATTGTCTTTTCGTCGGTAGCCATATGGCTTTTGTGTCGAGCAATTTGATTGAACGAAAATTCATGAAGCAGAAATGCCACCCAGTGACTATGTCAAAAACTATTAATTGGTTACACAAGTACAACACATGTGCGCAGACTCATTAAGGTACTTTGATATGTTTAAGCAAGTATATTTGTTGGGCTTTTTACCCAAACTGAATCTGCTATATTTGATCTTTTCAACTTAAGTGATCTCTGCTTTGTGAATAGCTATTTGATCCCCTGGCTCCCTTTAAACCTTTTTCTCAAATTTGATCTGATCTAGATCTGATCCTAATCCATATTAGTGAATATCGCCCCTGAGTCCCCAAGCCTCAGGTTTGTTTGCTCCAACAATTGAGGGTGTCTGTCATCCATTAAAAGGAAGATAAAATCTTCAAAATATGGGCCAATTTTCACCGGGGGAGATCAGAGGCCCTTATGTGGTTACAAAAATAACAGTATTTGAAACAAATCAAAGAAAGGGGAAGAGGGTTTCCCCACCAGTGGATTTCCACATACTGTGACAAATCTTGGGGCCTGGGTGGGGGTTGGGATGGGGGAGGGGCTTTGTGTTTAATTTTTAATTGCTTTCCAAAACTACATTCCTGGGTTTGAATCCATGTGGAAAAATTATTTATGGAAAAAAAATTAGGCATGGAAGTTAATTTGAAATATTCACATCAAACTGTTACATCAGAATGTATAAAGTAACTTTTGACAATAAATGAATTAATCAAGAGTTATGGTTTTTACGTAGTGGTTAACAAGCATGGCCTCTAATTCACCATAGGCTAATACCTCTGTGTGGGCTCCAATCCCACAAGTAGCAATGCTGCGAGCCTGTCTCAGTTATTATAATTTATGACCCTGACTGTTGAAAATGATGTACATCTTATCTGTAACCAATTATCAGAACAAATCAATACAACTTGTGACTTTTTTTTATTTTTTACAATTTTTTCCATCTTAGAAAATATCAAGTTTTAATAAAACTTGCAACTTTTTTCTGGGGCTTCCAACTTTCCAAGGTTACAAGCCTGACAGCCATTAACTTTTTTGCATGAGTTTCGAACACTGACCTTACTCATGCCAGAATGCAGCATAAACAGTAGATGTGTTTACCGTGGCTCTACTCTACTTTCGTGTTGAGCTGTACATGCAACTAAAGTAGAGCCGCGATAACTACGTCTAGCTAAACAGTGGCGTTACTGCTCAGCTACCCAAGTGCGTTGCTGACCCAAGTTTGTCACCTGCATTTTGTGACAAAATTAAAACTTCACATTTTTCCTCGAGTTATACACCCTTAAGTTATTAGTATTTGATTTGTTCCCATCTTAATGTTGCATGTCTTTACAAACTTGGGTAGCTGAGCAGTAGACATAGTATCTAATATCTGGATGGCACAATTCCATTCTCTCCACATGAACTATACATTAAGGCCAAATATTCAACTTGTTGGGACTCCTTGGTGGTTTAACACGTTTTATATTTTAGTAGGATCCAAACTGGGATTCTTCCAGTGAATAACCACCTTGTGTTTCTTTGTTAGAGGGGCTAAGCACATGCTTCTATATGTATACCAAATGGGCATTCACTGGTACTTCCAGCTTGTTGTAAAAATAGCATCAGAGATGCCCGTACCCCACAGCCAGGGGAAATAGTCTTCAACACGATGACATATAGAAGTAGCGAAACAATACAAAGACCAGTATACTTTCAGCGCAGTGTCACTTATATAAAGGTCCAAATAATGTTTAAGTAGAGAAAATAACATCTAAGAGAAAGAAAATGTATGTAAAGACAAGGCCACTGCCGCAGCATTTATCTCCCGCCTGGAATCAGTAATAATGGAGAACTAAATGAGATAAGGGCGTTATAGTAAGATAACCCCCCTTGACATTGAAGAATGGGTCAAAGGTAAAAGTCAGCAGTCTCAGGCCTTTACTTCCTTTAAGTTGTTTTCACATTTGGAACCCCTATTAGCAATGATAAGGGAGATATAAGGCCTTTTTAATAGGATAATCCCATTTAACATGTGATAAGACAGCCATTTTGGCTTCGAAACTAGGTCAAATTACTATCAGCTTAACTTTCCTGGCCATATATATTTTGCGCATATTTGATGAACCTAGCTGCAATATTTCACGTTTTAGAGCATCTTAATGAATTTTAAATAATTGGATATGGTGGCCATTTTGTTTTTCAAAATAAGGCCAAAATTTTTCTCAGACAAAACATTTGAAGGCCAAGAGTTTTAATGGTCTGAACCTGTAAGAGCAATATTAGGGGAGATAGAAGGCCTCTTAAAATGTAAATTTGATGAAGCTAGCTGGAATTTTCGACATTTAGAACAACTGTATGATTTTTAAACAATTGGCTATGGCGGCCATTTTGTTTTCCAAAATGAGGCCAAAATTTTGCATAAACATTCCTTGCAAATTTGATGTCAAATTTGATGTCTTTATAAATGAATAAGATATGAAGGTTTATGCTGAAACCTGACAAACGGATGCACGGACGGATGCACAAACAGATGCACACACGCATGGAAGCTGTTTACAATTTTAGACCACAGCCTTTGCTTTTCATGGTCTGTCTTTACAATCTGAAGCCACAGCACCAATAATATGGGAGAAATAAGGACTTTTTAGTGTGACGACCTTGAAGCAGGGGTCAAAGGTCAAATTCAACACATAGAAAAGATTACCAGGCCATGACTTCGTACAAGTTGTTTTCACATTCCGAACCTCTAGGAGCAATATTTGGGGAGATATAAGGCCTTTTTAATAGGATAATCCCGTTTGACATTAAACATGCGATATGGCGGCCATTTTGTTTTTTGAACTAGGTCAAATTTATTATCAGGCTAGCTTTTCTAGCCATATAGCTTTTGTGCAAATTTGATGAAGCTAGCTGGAATATTTCAAGATTTAGAGCACCTTTACGATTTTCAAACAATGAGCTATGGCGGCCATTTTGTTTTTCAAAATGAGGCTAAAATTTTTCAGAGACAGGTTTTCATAGCCATAAACATTCCCTGCAAATTTGGTGAAGATATGCAATATTTGGGGAGATATAAGGCCTTTTTAATAGAATAACCCTGTTTGCCATTAAACATGCGATATGGCGGCCATTTTGTTTTTTGAACTAGGTCAGATTTATTATCAGGCTAGCTTTTCTAGGCATATAGCTTTTGTGCAAATTTGATGAAGCTAGCTGGAATATTTCAAGATTTAGAGCGCCTTTACAATTTTCAAACAATTAGCTATGGCGGCCATTTTGTTTTCAAAATGAGGCTAAAATTTTTCAGAGACAGGTTTTCATAGCCATAAACATTCCCTGCAAATTTGGTGAAGATATGCAATATTTGGGGAGATATAAGGCCTTTTTAATAGGATAACCCTGTTTGACATTAAACATGTGATATGGCGGCCATTTTGTTTTTTGAACTAGGTCAAATTTATTATCAGGCTAGCTTTTCTAGCCATATAGCTTTTGTGCGAATTTGATGAAGCTAGGTGGAATATTTCAAGATTTAGAGCACCTTTAGGATTTTCAAACAATTAGCTATGGCGGCCATTAATTTTGTTTTTCAAAGTGAGGCTAAAATTTTTCAGAGACAGGTTTTTATAGCCATAAACATTCCCTGCAAATTTGGTGAAGATATGTTCATAAAAGAATGAGATATTAAGGTTTATGCAAAAACGTGACGAACGGACGGACGGACGGAAGGCGTTTTATAATCTCCCGACCACGGCCTTCGGCCGGCGGGAGATAATAAAGTATTAAACCAAGACAATTCAATAGCAAGATGACAACATTAATCAGTAAACTAAAAAAATATGAAGCTGTAAAATTTATTAATTGGAGAATAGCTGTCAATGGAAGTAGCATAATTATGTAAAAGTGCATATAATAATCAGTTGCAGCAATCCATATATCCTTGAAAAGATGTCTCAAATAAGGCAGCTGAACACACTTTGGTCGAGGAAAAAGGTCACACCATGATGCACGCATACATTTACATACACTCCCTAATCAATGTCCCTACCAAGTATCAACCTTCTACACCTTATAGAATCTAAGAAATAGCCCAGACAAGATTTTATAGGTCAAGGTCACTACGACAAGGTCAAAGGTCAAATCAAGGTCACACCATGACGATGCACACCTACACCTCCTAACCAATGTCCCCACCAAGTATCAACTTCCTACACCTTACCATTTCCACGATATAGCCTGGACAAGATTTTAAAGGTCAAGGTCACTAGGACAAGGTCAAATCAAGGCACACCATGATGTTGCACACCTACACGTCCTAATGTCCCTACCAAGTATCAACTTCCTACACCTTACAGTTTCCGAGATTAGCCTGGACTAGATTTTATAGGTCAAGGTCACTACAGCAAGGTCAAAGGTCAAATCAAGGTCACACCATGACTTTGCACACCTACACCCCCAAGCCAATGTCCCTACCAAGTATCAACTTTGAACACCTTACGGTTTCTGAGATACAGCCCAGACAAACTTCTTCCCGCCACCCACCCGCCTGCCTGCCCATCCGGACACCATGGGTGAAAACAATACCCTGACAGCCCTTAGGGGCTGTGGGGTAAAATTGGACATTAATAGAGATAAACAAGTAGACATATATCTGGACATTTTAGTTTTGATAAAGTTACACAACTGAAAGTTTGTTTTGGTAGGTGACAATCTGTTAATAAACAAGAGATATGCTTTTTTGGCGAGGATGATTTGCGCCAAATTTGTAGCATAAAACAACCAAAGTTTACAAGATAAATTACAAAATTTAAAAGGACTTATAATAATAACAACTAAATGTTTGGTAATTTGGTTCAATAAATATGTGCTCAAAGCCCCTCCCCCCCCCCCCTCCCCCCCCCCCCCAAAAAAAAAAAAAAAAACAAACAAAAAAAACAAAACAAAAACAAAACACAATTATATTGGATTTAACATTGGCATGTGGATGTAACTGGTCTTCAAGATGTGCCCAAATTTAATATGACCTTAAACTCCCAATAATATAATTGTATTGAATTTATTTTATTTATTTATTATATCCCCAGACGAAAGTCGGGGATATATTGGATTCAGGTCTGTCGCGCCGCCGCCGCCGTAGAAATTTCCTTGTTGACGCGATAACTCAAAAACGGATTAATATATTTTTTTCAAACTTGGTACACATGTTAAGGATGCCCAAAGGAAGATCCCTATTTTAAGGTGACCTTAAACTCCCAATAATAAAGAACTTATGGCCACCTTAAGGTCAGAAATTGCACTTGTGGCCACTTAGAGCCCTCTAGGTCACAAACTATGAGGCTTATCTGCCTCAAATTTTACCTGAGAACACATTAATATATTCTTAGTACATGTGCCGAAAATCAAGACTTTAAGTTGAGGAGAAAATTGTCTTTGAGGCCCATAAAGACCCCACTTAGGACTTTTTTCCTATATTTTTAACTTATTTTGCCCTATAATTTGGAAGTGGTAATTCTGATGAGTCTCAAACTGCACTAGATGTAACTCTTATATGTAATCCTTGTCTGTGAAAAATTTAAAGGCTGTAGGTTTACCTGTTAGGCCGACTTAAGATCTCAAAATTGCCCACAGAGTTATGTATTCGACGTCTGGGGATACACCATCTTCCTTGGGAAGATATAAACTTAGTAGATTGATGTGCTGAAGTTCATATAACTTTTCCCAATATTTATGGCATACAACAAATGGATTAAATAAAAAATTCCCGATCAAAACCTGTGGCGTGAGTGATGACCTGTCTGGGGATATGTTGGCGCCGAGTTGGCCCAATCTAGTTTTTTTTCATTTCTGGAGAGTATCTGAAAACTGCATGTCAGAGTAAATTAAAATTTGGCATGCGGATGTATCTAGTCCCAAAGGTGTTCCCTATTGTAAGGTGACCTTAAACTCCCATGTGTGCAAGAATTATACTGAGCTTAAGTTTCTCTATGCTTCCACACAGTTTACCAAGAATGGCAGGACATATTTGGTGTGTATTTTGCAGGTACATGTAACTGACCTTAAAGAAGTGCCCTATATTAAGGTGACCTTAAACTCCCAGTAATGACATCATTATAGTTACTTTTTTTAAAATTTAGACAAGATTTTATGCTTGTTTAAGATCTGTGTATAATTGACCTTGAACAGAGCCCACATGGTTAAGATGACCTTAATCTCTTTACACTTGCATGAAGTTACATTCAGTTTAAGGTTAGGACAAATTTTGATGATACGTGGACAATATTAAAGTGGTAGTTCATAGTTTTCTTGTAAATTAAACATGTTCATATATCTAGACCAAAAGATTTTCTTGTAATGTTACCATAAAGACCTGACAAAGAAACAAGTTTAAGGTAACAACATTTTTAATTATTACTAGTATATCCATTATCCACCCCGCTGGGTATTGACATATTATTTTGGCTTTCTCACTGAATCACCCTTCATTGTTGCTCATATACAGGAACAGTAATTTACATATCTCAGCCAACTTTAGTGTGGCGGTTTATTGGCTTTATAGCTTGCAAGTGATTGCTTTTTTAGGTAATATCTGATAACATCTGCTGCCATGACAACACTTCGGTATCTTGCACTTCTATTTTGTGGTCATTTTACATTTATCTAATGTTTCAGAATATGTTTATAATCTAATATAATATTATCTACTGCTTTGCAGGCATAATATCTTCCCCCAAATGCGGATTCCGAACTTAGTGCGCTGAGCTAGCTTACAAATATAATTAGTCATAAAATAGCAATTTTTCTGTTTTTGCCTCATATCTTCTTTATTATTGGTTTTACAGCGTTACAATTTTTAAGAGGTTGTGGGAAACCATATGTGGAGAGTCTTAATAGCTGGTCACAGTGGGGTCATAGATTGCAATTTCTACTTTAATATTTCAACATTAATTATGTCATTATGTTAATGTTATTTTCATATCTTAGAGCAAAGGGTGTAACTTTGGTATTGACATATTATTTTGGCTTTCTCACTGAATCACGCTTCATTGTTGCTCATATACAGGAACAGTAATTTACATATCTCGACCAACTTTAGTGTGGAGGTTTATTGGCTTTATAGCTTGCAAGTGATTGCTTTTTTAGGTAATATCTGATAACATCTGCTGCCATGACAACACTTCGGTATCTTGCACTTCTATTTTGTGGTCATTTTACATTATCTAATGTTTCAGAATATGTTTATAATCTAATATATTATATACTGCTTTGCAGGCATAATATCTTCCCCCAAATGCGGAACTTAGTGCGCTGAGCTAGCTTACAAATATAATTAGTCATAAAATATCAATTTTTCTGTTTTTGCCTCATATCTTTATTATTGGTTTTACAGCTTTACAATTTTTAAGAGGTAGTGGGAAACCATATGTGGAGAGTCTTAATAGCTGGTCACAGTGAGGTCATAGATTGCAATTTCTACTTTAATATTTCAACATTAATTATGTCATTATGTTAATGTTATTTTCATATCTTAGTGCAAAGGGTGTAACTTTTTGAAATTGCACTCATGACTTATACATACTATTAAAGCAGGCAAAATACATTCCTATTTTGTTGTCATCATCTAAAATTATGATATGCATCAAATTATGCTTGTTTTATTGTAAAAAACTGGGTCCAAATATTTACAAACATATTTTAGTGCAACATTTTGGTAATGACACATTATTTATGAATTTACATTTTCAGCTCATTATCACTTCTTCTGACTTCCATTCTTCTGCAGTAAACTAATAACTCAGCAATGCAAACATATTCTTCACTATGTCTCTTATTAGTCCACTGGGTAAATGCTGATAAGGGATAAAATCAATAGTTAATGTGTGTCTCCCCAACATCCCCGTAAATACAGAGAGTTTAAACTGTGACCTGACCTTGGAGCTGGCTTGTGGAGGTCAGTGCATGACCTAAATTCAAGGTCAAAAACCACTGCCATAGATATGACCTCACAACCAAAAATCTCGACCTTTGAGTTTGGCTGTCAAGGTCAGGCGGTGACCTATTTTAAAGGTCACACCTTTCACATGCATATGACCTGTGTATCACGACCTTGGCCTCCAGAGGTCAAGCACAGTTAGGGATAGATAATGGGGTGACCTTGAGAAGGTCACAAGATTATAGCAATTTAGTAGCTTTAAAAAAGTTTTACACTATTTTAATGTAACGGTAGTTTTAATATACATCTTGTTATATCATATGTGTAGATCATCCTGAAATGTAAATAATATATTAGTGGTTAGATTATGTAACATTTACTGTATTAAAGAATTTTATATATTTATGTATAATAAAATTTTTATACCCTCTGTTATTCTTTGTTGGAGTTGGGGTCTGTCGGGGGCAGTGTCTAGGCATTGGCCCAGTCAGTCCTTGCTCCAACCTTAAACTTGTAAGCAGGGGGTAGGGGACCAGTCTAATTATATAACATTGAAAAAGGGGTCATCAGGGGTTCAGAACCATGAAACCAGGGTGTTCTTTGAATTCATTGGTCGATACTTACATTTCCTGGCATTTCCCTCCAAAATTAGAGGAACTGTTCATTATGTGCCAAGAATCTGAAGAGTTAACAAGGACTTTTTAATTTTCCCTCCCTCCCTCCCTACCTGGAGTGTTCTCTTTATCTATGCTCTGTTGAAAGTGTCAGTGATATGTAGATGTTATGTATAAATTCTCTAGGGACTCATCAAAGACTGGCAATTATATATAAATAGAAATTAGCGTTATTCATAAGATATAAATAGGCTTGTGGGAACATTGACCTTTTATTTACTCATTGGGAAATACGTGTTCAGAGCATTGTGCCATAAACTTCCTGCCTTTATAAAGGCACAAATTTTACTACGCCTTTTTCTAATATATATATACATATATGGCATGTAACAGTGACAAGCTGTTTCATGTAAAAACATCAAAAAAGGTGCTAGAATCTGAGAAAGGCTTTTATTGAGTTGCAACTTCCTCCTTCGCCAATTTTCCTTTAAATGCCTGATATATTAGTTTAGACATTGATATTCATACTGAGACAATATTTAGCATAAAGATTGAAAATGTTTTTTTAAACCAAGTTGATTCATGAATTGATCTGGTTCGCAAAACTTGATTTGCAAATCGATTCGGTTCACAATTTTATGATTTCTTACAACCCTAGTAGTAAGGATTCTTCTGGAAAAAAAATTGAATTTTCAAAATTCTGACAGGGATCTTGAATTTTTACAGGTCAAACTGGGGTCATAAAATAGCAGATTTTCTTGTTTTGCCTTATATCTATTTTAAAACTACTCTTCTTACAAACTACAGCATTTATTAAATGAACTTTACACAATTTATGACCATAGAAAACAAAATAAAGCTTAGATTTTTCTTTCATGTTAATGCATAAACTTCCACACTGTCTGCTTAACTTTAGCTTCTTCTCTCAGCGCTGCATGTTTTTCTTTTCAAAAACATTTTTCTACTTTATACTATAAAGCATCTGACCTTTTGGGAAGCTTTGTTTTTGTTAGCAAAAACATTTTTCTAGTTATCATAAGGATAGTCAAGGGGAGATCAAGGTCAGTGATATGGAGTTATGGGTGTGACTAAGGGGACTAAGTGGGGAAACTGGAGTTAAACAAGCGAGTTCACAAGTGAGTTCTTCGGTTTTTCTTGAGGATGTAGGGGTGCTTAAGAAAGCATGAGCAATACAGAGTGTAGAGCCTATAATTATGCATATCTGTGTGTCTGTCTGCCTGTGTGCACAAGTCAAAACCTATACATGGATCTGTGTTATATTTTTCAACAAGGTGGGGCCTTACATTGCTCGGTCCTTGGTCTGGATCTGCAAAAATACTGCAAGTTAGCCAGCTATGTCTGTCTACCACAATGCTGGTGTTTTTGAATTTCATCAGTCTCTATCTAAATCTGGTACACAATACAGTTCTACTGAATTCTTGTTTTATTTATTTGTAAATATGACCTATTGTAGACATCACTACATGTATCAGGCCGCTCTAATGCGGCAGCGCTTTGAAGAGACAAGAAATGTTACAGATGTGCGGGTGGCACAGCAAATGCTGAAGGATGGAGAAGAGGAGCTGTTCCAGAAATCTGATGATAATCCTATAAAATGTGAGTGATTTGAACGCTTTCAGCTAGTGTTTTCTGGTGACCAGTGGAAATGGGACAGTAAGGTTTGGGTGGGTGCAGGGATGAGGGTTCACTACATGTTGTGTATTGAAAAAGTTTGGGGCCATAGTTGTGAAAGGTTTAGGCAGTTGCTATATTTTTATACAAATGTGGCAAGTCTAAAACTTGGATAAGTCCTTTCATAAATACTCCCCAGGAACATTAGTTTATAATATGTGTCAAATGGAGCTATGTGGGGCATCAGAGTATGTATTTGTTAGAGAAGGGTTCTCCAAAACCACAAGACCCGGAGACATGCTGCTTTTTTACCCCACTTGTCGGAGTATTGTTTTCACCCATGATGTCCGGACGGGCGGGTGGGTGGTGGGAAGATGTTTATCAGGGCTGTATCTCAGAAACCGTAAGGTGTAGGAAGTTGATACTTGGTAGGGACACTGGTTAGGAGGTGTAGGTGTGCAACGTCATGGTCTGACCTTGATTTGACATTTGACCTTGCCGTAGTGACCTTGAGTTTGAAAATCTTGTCCGGGCTATATCTCGGAAAGCGCAAGGTGTAGAAAGTTGATACTTGGTAGGGACATTGGTCAGGGGTGTAGGTGTGCAACGTCATGGTGTGACCTTGATTTGACCTTTGACCTTGCCGTAGTGACCTTGACCTATAAAATCTTGTCCAGGCTATATCTCGGAAACTGTAAGGTGGAGGAAGTTGATACTTGGTAGGGACATTGGTTGGGGGTTGTAGCTGTGCAACGTCATGGCATGACCTTGATTTGACCTTGCCGTAGTGACCTTGACCTATAAAATCTTGTTTGGGCTATATCTCGGAAACTGTAAGGTGTAGGAAGTTGATACTTGGTAGGGACATTGGTTGGGGGGTGTAGGTGTGCAACGTCATGGCGTGACCTTGATTTGACCTTGCCGTAGTGACCTTGACCTATAAAATCTTGTCCAGGCTATATCTCGGAAACTGTAAGGTGTAGGAAGTTGATACTTGGTAGGGACATTGGTTGGGGGGTGTAGGTGTGCAATGTCATGGCGTGACCTTGATTTGACCTTGCCGTAGTGACCTTGACCTATAAAATCTTGTCCGGGCTATATCTCAGAAACCGCTAGGTGTAGGAAGTTGATACTTGGTAGGGACATTGGATAGGGGGTGTGAGTGTGCAACGTCATGGTCTGACCAGGATTTGACCTTTGACCTTGCCATAGTAACCTTGAGCTATAAAATCTTGTCTGGGCTATATCTCGGAAACCGTGAGGTGTAGGAAGTTCATACTTAGTAGGGACATTGGTTAGGGGAGTAGGTGTGCAGCATCATGGTGTGACCTTGATTTGACCTTTGACCTTGTCATAGTGACCGTGAACTTTAAAATCTTGTTTCACCTTTGGGTCTGTCTTTTGATGCAGATTAAGCACTGTTAAAATCCTATTAGAATTCATTAAGAATTTTACTTTTACAACTTCCCATTGTAACAGATGGAATTTCATCAAGTGAGCCACAGATTTTGCTCCAACACCACACATAAGCATTCATTGAATGTATTACCACTTCTGTATGCATGGAAATATTCGAAACATCTAAACCATAATTCGGCCATGCCAGATGTAGATAAAGAGTGCATGCATTATCTTTCTCTTAGACATTATTTTCTCTATTTAAACATTGTTTGGATCTTTATATAAGTGACAGTGCTCTGAAAGTATCCTGACCTTCTTTGTACTGATACAGTACTTCTATATCTCATGGTGTTAAAAATATTTCCCTAGGCTGTGGGGTATGGGCATCTCTGATGCTATTTGTTTTCAACATGTCACATCATTATTGGAACTTTAAGGAAGAGGAACAGTCACAACAATCTGTACCTCTGTAGTTTATTTGTAAAAAAGAACCTTTGTCAGAACTAATGCTTCTTGCTATGTAATATATAGGCGGTTTTTAGGTAGTACTGATCCCGATCCACCCCCTCTTTGCAAGAGCAGAATACATGGTACCTGGGTTGATGATAATCAGTTATACTAGTTGGTTGATGTATACACTGATCCAGTCGAAATATTTTTATTAGAATTGTACATTGCTTGCACAATGCCTTGTTGATCTGTTGTAGTTGTAAACAGTCCTGGAGGCATTGCGTATGGTCGTGAGGTGGTGCTGCCTGACTGGGTGAGTGGACAAATCTTATCCAGCGAGTTAGTGGACATGTATTGTTTACCTGGTTCAGTGAGTTTATAAGCATCTCTATCAGACTCTATCGGATTAAATGAGTGTACCCATATTTCAACCTGAGAGGTGCATCCCTTGCCTGATTCAGAACATATATAAATTAGGTGTCTGTATTTCTGTATGTGGTGTAGATCTAATCTTTTAACAACATTGATCACTGATCTTACAGAAGTCTGTCTACATGAGCCAGATATACAGAACATTACGACAGATTTGAAAGTAAAAAACCCTCTTCAATCAAAGGAATATATGAAGAGTGAAATAGTACAGAGGTAACTGTTAATTGTGCTGAGAAGATTGATCTGGTCTGTTTTCAGGTACTTGACATGTGGCATCCATTAGAAAAGGCCCAGTATCCAGAGTACTTTGCCCGCAGACAAAAACGCAAGGAGGAGTACATTGAGCGTTATGAGAAGAAATACGGCAAACAGCCTCCCCCTGTAGCAGAGGAACTCTGATCATGTGACCTACAGGACCAACCATACATACACAGGCCATTAAGTCAGGCGTGTACACGTCATACTGTGCAGACACTGGATTTTACATGTTGACAACTTGATATTCACCTATTGTTACTCTTTTCAAATAAACAACTCTGTAATCAATGAAACATTTTTTTTTCTCTTCCTGCTTAGGAACCTTTTTCGAAATGGAAAAAGTTCAGAACACTTTGGTATAAGTAGAGGGGATTTAAGTGTTCAAACTTAATGTACAAATGTCTTGAAAGGGTGTTAATTCTGGCATAGTCTAGCAGTTATTATATATACATAAACTGATTACAAGATCAACCAATACCTTTTATAGACATTACAGTATTTATCACAAATTTCCATGATCTAACGTGAGGTAAACTGTTCATGGACAAAAACAGAAATTGTACAGTGTTGATTCTAGGAATTTCAAAAAGTGGGGGCGATCCCCCACCACTACACAAAATGTGGGGGAGGGGCTAAAAATTGTGGGGGACGACTTTATGATGAGTTTAAACTAATAAAAATTACATTTTCAGTTTATTTAGACATTTTTAACAGTGGATCGACTTCTATTAATTAGTGGTCAATTTTTATTGTCTTGCCCAATAAAAATAAACTTCAAGGCTAGTGATAGAATTTAAAAAAAATACTGAAAATGGTTATTTACATCAAAGTGGCTCCTGTCACGGCATTATGGTTTTAAGTTTTCATCTGAAGTCATGGCATCACAAATTCAGTCATAACACCATCAATTCATACAAATATGTTGGAAAACCCCACAGAATACCATGACCTCATGAATATTAATGAGTAGTCCACAAATTCTTCAAGTAAAATATTGCTAAAAAATCCAATGGAATCGTCAAATATTTTTTACGCATACATGAGCTCTGTAGTCCATCTGTCTGTCCATCTAGTATTTGATCTTAAACCAGAAAATATTAAGAATTAAAACCACCACGAAAATCTGTGACCTCATTAATATTAATGAGTTGTCCGTGAATTGTGATTCAGTAAAATATTTTTCTAGGGAATTCCGACAGATACATACGCCCGTAGGGTCAGCACCGGCTTCACTGCCATGGCCTGTTGTGGTAACAATCCAGTCTACTGTAACTTTCGTTTTTCTTGCAGCCATTTTTTATATAATCATCCACTTTCAGCTTAATTTTATATTTTTGGGTATAATATGTCCAAATACTGTCTGTACCTCATAATATATTTGAGTTTGTAAACAATCACGAAACCACAATTCGTCTACAGGCATTATTCGAAGAACGTTTCGACGGAAAAATCAAAACCTCGACAAACTCTCGATCCGTGCAGTGTTTCGATTTTCTAGATCTCTCGTCTTTTCGCTTCATATATTTCCCGCATCACCTTGTGTACGCGTTCTCATATAATTTGGTTACCGCAGACTCCAAGAAAATCCGCGTTTTTAGGCGAATTAATGCGCGATCCCGCGGAAAACGCATCCTAGAAGCAACTCTGATTGTATGTTTAATTCTTGAGAAATATCCACTCATTTCATTGCTTTTAATCCTGTTCGATTCTTACTCTATTAGGAGCAGTATAACGGTTACAACATAATCTTTCCCGCATTTGTGGTCAAAATTCAAATTGGGGTTTTACGTCCTGTTCAACAGCCTGGATCATATTGGGATAGGTCCTCAGCATTGTCACTTCAGGGAATTAAACCCACACAGGTGAAAGCCAGTGATTAGATGCCAAACCTGCCAACCAACTAGGTCACTGAGGACCTGGCATTGGTGGTGAGTTGCTATTGTTGTGGTCTTGTGATTTTGCCAAACTAGTTTACGAAAGAAAAAATTCTGTGAAATTTAGATTTTTTTATGTACATCGCACTTGAAATTGAGGAACTGTTGGCAATATGTATATTGTGTGGAAAGTTTAAATTTTGTGGCCAGTGTTTGTAAAACAGTCATATTTACAGGATGTAACTATTTAATGATACATCATTCTCACAGTGATTGGTAACAGAGTCACCTGTGTCAAGAGTTATGTCCAATGATTCCTGGTTTCTGTACCGTTAGCATTGATTTGCTCCATCAAGAAACCCAGTTATTGCGATAAAACACAAATGGTGGCAAGTGAAACTACTGTCTTCAGACATCTTACACCCCCACGTACTGAATACAGTATCTGTGAGGATGGGACTCCAGCACCTGCAGATTTGCACAGAATGTGCACAAATCTCTCACTGGAACAAGTGATTTCCAGGGCTGATTTATGTACAAGAAAAGATGTGAATGTCTGGTTATTGGTTGTTCCTGCCACTGAAGCTTGCAGCCAGTGATACACTTTTTGTTACACTGAACTAAATATAAATTTTTATTTCACATTTTAAAGAAAGCATTACTTCAGGGTATAAAGGTTAACTATCTGATAGAATAACATATTGTCAACCTAATTGGCTATTGCTAGCGAAATTTGTAACATTAATTCACAGACTGAATGAGTTATATGCTTCATTCAAGGTTTTTGATGATACATTTCTAAATAGGTAAAACATCCTTATTTTTCCCCAACCAATCATTGGTTTTGGAAAATTAAAACTATAACTCTGTACAAGAGTGTCAAACTCACGCACATGCCATGACTCAGATTTACTTCTGTATAAACTAACTCGAAAACAACACACCAAGATTGAAAAATAGCCCGACTAGAGTGTGACAAAATATTATCCTAAAGGTATAAAACATCACAAATAAAATATTACAGTACGACTTCTGTTTCCAGATAAGAAAAAACCTACAAAGTTTCAATTAAATTATCTACATGGTAGATTACATTTATTTCTCGTATGTGGACCGCAGAATGTAAATGTCATGTCTTCCAGTATATTATCACAATTTATAAAATTTGCATTTGAACTACAGTGACTTGCAACATTGGCACAAACACAGCACTACCTCTGTACAAGATCTCCAGGTGTACAGTGTAGCTCAGGTACATACCTGGGCTCTAGCTATTACTGAGTGTAGTGTAGCCTACAAGCCAGTTCCAAGTCTACCTAGACATTCATAATACTGCAAAAACCAAACTCTTGCCTCTTATCATTATAAAACGCCCCTCGACTCTCCTTATAAGAAATGATTTTTGTTAACTAGCGCACTGAGTTCCCCTTAGGGGGGAAGATATTGCGCCTGCAAAGCAGTAGATTAGATTAGATAAAACTCGTCTTTAATAATTATTTCTTACATGATGTATTTGAAATATTTAATGCTGTGTTCAGAATCTGAGCAAATTAGCAAATTTGATTAGTATCGTAAAACTATTAAAATATTGTTTATTTACATAAAATGAATGAAAACTAATATTCAGTTTTTGTCTCCAATTTTATTATTTCAGATACTTGACATTTTATTTTTGATACATTTTTTAAACAGACTGCTATCTTTTCTTTACTGTTATATAACAAAAAGTGGGAAGCCATATTGGGGACAGTTTTTTCGCTTGAGTCTGACCACAATTCATGTTAACGCTGTATATCCGCATTATTTCAATAAAAATCCAACAGACCCAAGATTTGTCACTGAACGCACAGGTATGAACACAATATATATAACATTGAAGATAGCTTTATATTTTAAAATTAAATGGTTTCCAGCGATTTCCTAGCCACTTGTTTATGTCCACCATTGTTATGCGAGATTTTGTGAGAGATACGAGCTAGACGTGACGAGATCCTTCCGAAATGGCCAGTGAGTGCTGGTGACGTACCCAGGAAATCTACTCGAAATGCTGCCAGGATGGTGATTGTTGGAGGATTTCCTCTGGAGATGCATCATACTAAATCTAGGAAATTCTTGTTTTTTTATCCCCAGAATTTCCCCTGGGAAATATAAGCTTTGGCATTTGAAAATATTAGACAAGGCCACTGCTGCAGCGGTTATCTCCCGCCGTAGAATCAGTAATAATGGAGAACTAAAGGAGATATAAGGCCTTTGTAGTAAGATAACCCCACTTGACATTGAAGAAGGGGTCAAAGGTAAAAGTCAGTAATTGGAAAAGAGTCTCAGGCCATGACTTTCTTTCAGTTGTTTTCACATTTGGAAGCCCTAGTAGCAATGATAAGGGAGGTATAAGGTCTTTTTAATAGGAAAATCTGATTTAACATTAAACATGTGATATGACAGCCATTTTGTTTTCGAAACTAGGCCAAATTATTATCAGGCTAACTTTCCTAGCCATATATCTTTTGTGCAAATTTGGCTGCAATATTTTAAGTTTTAGAGCATCCTTAGGATTTTGAAATAATTAGTTATGGCACCAATTTGTTTTTTCAAAATAAGGCCAAAATTTTACTCAGGCAAAATATTTGCAGGCCAGGACTTTTCATGCTCTGTCTTTACATTCTGAAGCCATAGCACCTATAATAAGGGAGAAATAAGGACATTTTAGTGTGATGACCCCATTTAACCTTGAAGCAGGGGTCAAAGGTCAAATTAAACACCTGGAAAAGATTTCCAGGCCATCACTTCCTACAAGTTGTTTTCACATTCCAAACCTCTAGGAGCAATATTAGGGGAGATATAAGGCCTTTCTAATAGGATAACCCCATTTAACATTAAACATGTGATATGGTGGCCATTTTGTTTTTTGAACTAGGCCAAAATTACTATCAGGCTAGCTTTTCTAGCCATATAGCTTTTGTGCAAATTTGAGGAAGCTAGCTGGAATATTTCAAGATTTAAAGCACCTTTATGATTTTCAAACAATTAGCTATGGCAGCCATTTTGTTTTTCAAAATGAGGCCAAAGATTTGCACACAGGTTTTCATAGCCATAAACATTCCCTGCGAATTTGTCGAATATATCTTTATAAATGAATGATATATTAAGGTTTATGTAAAAACGTGACGAACGGACTCACGCACGCACATACGGAAGGCGTTTTATTATCTCCCGTCCACGGCCTTCGGCCGCAGGCGGAAGATAAAAACACTGTATCTCTGGAACTACTAAGTGAATTTTTCTCAAATAAAAAAGTAACAAACTACAAGTATTGTTATTTAATCAGTATAAATACAATATTTGTAGCTTAAATAAAATAATCATACAAATTTCACTCAAATACCACTGACATGAAATTTTTCGACAGGGGTTCAGCTTTTTCAAATATTTTTTAAAACTGCTTTATCCATATATATATTACATATCATTGGATAGACAATTGAAGAGTGTTTCTATTAGTTTTTGATGCATTTAAATTCTTCCAAAAATAAGGTGGAAAATTGTTGAAAGTCAGGTTTATTTTTTGACCATTTTCCTTACCCTGGTGTAATTTAAAAACTTGAAAATGGATTTTACGAGAACCAAGACTTATTTTACTGTGAGAGTCCAAGAAATAAATAAAACAATTCATAGTTTACTACCTGGAGGTATCTAAACATTATGTATTGAGGAATATGTGCAGATGCCCCATTGGGGTACAGATTGCCCCACATTTCAAACCCCTATAAATTGTTGAGACTTCAGTGGATACAAAATGTTGCTGTCTGCACTATTCTAAAACTGGACCAAAAACTGATGCTTGATCGTAATTATGATGTCTTTGTTGGTTGCTACTGAAACAGAGGAAATGCAAAATTCTACATATTGCTTTCAGGATAATCCACGGACAGACTGTAGAATAGCTCGGATCTGGTGTCCATGGAAATGACCAGCAGGGTAACTCTAACATAATAAAGGCCTGCTTGAAGAAGTGGAAACCAGGACTAAATTGGAAAATAGCTCATTTTATGGTGCAAGTCCAACATTGTTTAAATTTGAGAAGGCAAGAACTCTTCAATGTTGCAATATAAAGTCATTAAAACATTGCAAATGAAAAGAATTTGATGAAGCTAAATGTTGCTTGTGACCATGTTGTAGGGGAGACACTCTTATTAAACTCTTAAAGTTCTTGCCTTCTCCTGTGAGGCTATGACCACGCTTGTTTACTAAACACTATCTGGCCGGCTCACACTGAAAGAACCGTGTCCATATATTATGGACATAGATGCTGGCGCCATCTGATTAACACACTGTACTGCCAGGAAATCCACTGGCAATCCTTTGCCAGGTATGTTCTGCATATGCTTAACACTCACAGAACTCTCCTCTCATCACAGACATTCTCTACCAATGAACACGGCAACAAATGGTTCCCCTGACATTTTGCTTGCCAAGACAACTGAAAGACAATCCAGACTGCAGGTTTCTATATGTTAGGGACAGAGTTCAGACATTACAGTATCCTAAATACTGCATGTTTTGAGTTTTGAGGCAAAACAACTTGTCCATTGCTTACATTAGAAATAAAATTTCTTTCAACACTCTAAATGCTGGAAACTCAGAAATATGTTACTGTACTCGTGCGTTTATCCAGGCGTAGAGTACAAACTAACCAATCACAACGCTCCACACAGGAAGTACTCCTGCTAGGAGTGGTGGTTACACGCCTTGTTTCCCATGACGATCACTGTCTTGCGTGGAGCTTCATCCTCCGATGTAGAGGAGTCACTGCTGAGATCTGAGTCCGAGTAGTTTCCCAGTCCGGGCAGCACACCTACCACCTGGATCGAGGGGACCAAGGCGGCATTACGGGGTGACGTGTTGTCTGTAGGGCTATTATCTGCACCCGGGGT
Source organism: Sabellastarte sp. h YS-2021 (assembly GCA_964017235.1). NCBI lineage: Eukaryota > Metazoa > Annelida > Polychaeta > Sabellida > Sabellidae > Sabellastarte > Sabellastarte sp. h YS-2021. Next base: position 178,409,412 of record OZ024930.1, read on the forward strand.
CTCGGGGGTGGACTCCGTTGTTTCAGAACTGGAGACGCTACTCTCTGATTCTACAAATGTAACTACATAACTAATGCCAAAAATCATTTCATAATTGGGCTCACTGTATTGTCAGGTCTTAATATTTCTAAACAGACTATTACAACTTAATCACTTCTCACTTCAGTGTACATTTGAAGTGCAAGGAGGCTTCATGTATTTGTGTTACCAGTCTCAGTTTATCATGAATGGGACTTGTTAAAACAAACCAGGCTGGGAAGAGGACTTGTGGAGAACTGGGTGACAAACTACTTTTTTGAGGGGGGAAACAAAATCAGAGCGTAGAAAGTATGGTGACATTGTTTTTCTGAAAATATGCAGAGAAGGGAGATCATGGAGCACTTAAAACAGAAAATAGAGACTAACCACACCATTTGTGAAATGTGCTGGAAACCATTTGGGTGTTACTGTTTTCAAAATACTACATTTTTTAAAGTCGGTCAAGATTCAAATTGTCCATCAATGCCCAACTGTGAAATTGTTTTCCACAACCTGGCAGCAGTGTAATTGTAAGTGTAAAACTTTCACACCAAAAGTGTCAATGTTCCTTAATGTCTTAGTTGTTATCAGTTATTGCTATTGCTATTTACTTGTTCATTTGTAATACCAATTTCTTTAAGAGTTTCAGAATTATAGACCAAATACTACTTGCAGTACAAAAATACTGAACGAGTATTTGATCTAGGGATCTGACATCCCACATGTTGCTCTCAAAAACACGTAAATGAACAACTGATTTAGTGGAACAGCTACATTACTAATAGTTTGTAATTTAAGTACTTCTTTAAGTACCCTGTTACTTAACTGGTACTGAAAAATATCTCAAATCTGCATACAAGATTCTACATAATAATTTACAATTAGCTGAACTACGTCTTCACAGTGTTGAGCGACTTACCTTCTGTTTTGGCTTTTTTCTCATCTGTATCTGCAGTCGCTGAACTGGAAAACAAGATTAAAGATGATATCTCACATGGGTGGAAGTAAAGGGTGTTCTGTATAAGCAAGATATACAGACCTATCTTAAAAATTTTAAAAAGAAAATTACAAAAAGAGTTGAATTTAAAAAAAAAAAAAAAAAAGAAGCAGGATGCCACAAACACATTTTAGAGCCTGGATATAAAACTCTACAATAAGACAACCCTGTATCTATGTGGCTGTCATAATTTCAGCAAAGTTGATAACACCCAAAACATATGTCTCCAGCTTGTGTGCTGAGGACAGGGTATATCCACTAAATTTCCATATTTTTTCCATGACTTCTCCATGGCCAAAGCTTTAAAATCAATGACCTTTCACATGCTTCATGGCATGAAAGAGACATGTACCAAGGCCACGAGGGAAGATTCAACAGCCCATACCTCACTCAAAACAGTCTTGTGTTGTTGAACATGCCAGGAACTACAAGTAGCTCCTGCCAGTTCTGCCTTTGAGAACCACACACAAGGTTCCAGTCACAGTACAGGAAGATGTGGAAGACAATAAAACTTGATCTGATTACATAAACGTATCCTTGTATTTAAATGCTGGGTGAAAGAAAGGAACAACACTGTGCCGTGAGAGGATGCCTTTTAATTTCCATGACTTTTTATGAATTTTCCAAAACCTGGAGTCAATTTCCATGACTTTTCCACGCCTGGAAAAATAAAATGGAATTCCATGACTTTTCCAGGTTTTCCATGACTGGATACACCTTGTGAGGACTTTATATCTCTTTTTGTTACTCTTCTTTTCAGGAAATCTGGGCTAGTATACATGAAAAGTCTCAAACTCACACTGTTACAATGAAACTGATTTCAACATTAATATAATCTCTAAATTTGTTTTGTCTACTAACCTCAAATCTAAGGATATGCTGAAACCCAAATATAAGTCTGTGATTGAGTTTTAACTCAAATATAGACTTTAAACTCTCAATCATATGTATTGTATTTGAGATTGAGATTTTTATCAATAACACCCCTGCTCTAGGTATTTAAAGGGCAACACCAATACCTCTTCCTCTTGAGGGCACCAGCAAGTAGTTGAGACTGAGACTTCTGGCTCTTACTGACTGTTGACTTGCTCGGTTGGCTTGCTTTGTGGTCACCTGAATCCTTCACTGTCACCACATTCTGAAAACATTTTTTTTTATTTCTCTTTCAAAGGAGTTCACATTTACATGTATTGTATTTCCTAACAATTCCAAGCTTTAATAGTCTGTTAAAAGAACATTCATTATATTACAATATGACAGTAGATACTGTACATTATGTATGTTACAAAATCAATTCTGGGATAAAATCCCATTTTTTAAAAAAAATTTGCATTCTTGGTTCTGTATTTTTGAAATGTACTCCTGTTCCACACAGACACATTTCAGCATCTCAAGAGTTTCGACTAACTGTGGAGTTTTTTCTTTTTTGGATGCAGTAAAAATGTAATTTCTCATTATTATCAATAAAATGTTTGGAGGACACATTTGTTTTTCTTGGAAACCCAAAATTATGTCTTTACTTGAAAAGTCTAATTCCTTATTTGTATTGGTTTTAATTTTCCTGGATAGGTCCTCCCAACATTTTATTGTGGGTTCACATTGGCTGAATAAGTGTATTAGAGTTTCTTCATTTTCATTGCATAATTTACACACATTGTCTTGTGTTCTGTCCATTTTAAATTTCTGATTCCCAATGTTTGGTTTAAGATTCTATACTGAAACCAAATTAAATAATTTTTCTGTATAGTTTTGAAACAAATGAGGTAACATTTTTGCCACATTTTTTCTATAACTTCAATATTTAGTAGTGTTTCCCATTTATGCCTAAGCTTGTCGTCATTGAAGGATTTCTGTAAAAATAAGGTTTTATGATATTCACGTGACCCTTTTTCTGCCTTTGGAGAGCAAATGTAATGTTATTGGATGGATGGGCCTTATGTTTGTCAAGATACGAATTTGCCTATGAAGTTGTACACACATTGTCTGACCCTATGATATTCTAAGAAGTTGTAAGGTCCTGAGTATTTTTAGGTCACGGTGTGTTAAAAATTTTCCTTGGGAGTCGATTAAATCAGATACAAAACTGATCCCTTTATTAAACCACTGTGGCAGAAAGAGTTCCATCTTTGAAATCCTTGGATTATACCATATTGGGCTAGCAAGTTTCTTTTCTTCATCAGGTATGTTTGTATCTAACAGACATGCCCAGGATAGCAAAGCCTCCCTCCAAACCATATTTGTTATATTTTGTGCAAGGTTTTTGGGCCAAGTTGAACCAAAATGTTGTAGCCCAAGAGAGTTTCTGATACAATGTATTCCTACAGTTTTCCACACCGGCGTTTCATTGCTCGGCAACCTTTTGATCCAATAAATTTGGAGACCAGTTATGAAGGTATCTATATCTATCATTCTAAGGCCTCCTATTCTTTTTGATCTGCTTATCTTATCTGGTTTAAATTCCCATATGAAAGAATAAAAGAGTTTATTCAAGGATTTTATAGTCTGGGAGCTTTTTCTGGGAATCGTCATGAATAATGTGACAAACTTTGGTATTATAAACGTTTTTAAAATGCATATTTTACTGATTGAGGTTAGGTTTCGTTGCCTCCAAGGCACAAGGGTTCTCTCTGCATCTGTTATTATAGTATTATAGTTTAGGTTAGGCACATCAAGAAGATTTACTGAAAACGTTATACCAAGAACTCTAGAAGTATTTACTCCCCACTTTAAGTTGGCCTGCAGACACATTTTTCTAATGTTTCCCTTTTTTAAATAATCCATATTTTTTGAGTTTTTTCTTTTTAAGCCCGAGTATGTGCCAAATATTTCGAGGAAATTGAGTGCTGATTGGAGAGACCTTTATGAATTATCTAGGAATATTGTTGTGTCATTGGCAAACTGAGTAATTTTTACATACTTTTTATTTATTTTAATCCTTTGAGTCACATGTCTCTCCTAAGAGTGTTTAAAAAACAATGTGAAAACATGATGGATGGCTGTATTGTCAAATGATTAGGTCAAAAGACAGCTGTAGACAAAATACTTGTATTTTACCAGAAATTCTACATAACATTACCTTTCAACAGAAAACACCCATCAATTTGAATTCTATTTTATCCACAAAACAGGCACATAATGCTGAATATATTAGATAATTAGACATGTAGAAAATCTGACTGACACATGAAGTAATTTATGAAGGGGCTTTGTTACAAGAAATTATTTCAATGCAATTAGTTTGGTAACTGTCACAGAGTTTGGCATCTAATCATAGGCTGTCACCTCTGTGGGTTCGAGTCCCACAAGTGGCAATTCTGAGGACCTGTCCCAATATGACCCTGGCTGTTGAACGGGACGTAAAACCTCAACTTTGACTTTGTCACAGAGAGCAGATTTAATCTGCGCAGTCCTGTCACTGCGGGACCAATCTAGTGTAGCTAGCTAAAGAAAACTGGTGTTTTAAATTGTAATACTTTTTTTTTCTACATCAATTTTGATAAAAAACAAACTTTTTTGTAGTTTTCACTTCAAACATGAGAATTCTATATATTCATAAACCTTAATCACTATTAATGATACTCCAATGAGGAAAATTGGTTTCAAAATTACTCTTTCAGGGTCCAAGCACCAGCAACATCAAAATAACATACAGTACACAAAAACCAATAAATTTCAGCCAAAATAAACTAGAGGATCGCTCGCAAAAAAAAAAGATAATGTTTTTGCATAGCAAAAACAAAGCGTCCCGAAAAGGATATAAAGGTGAGTGCTAAAGTATTAAGAAAATGCTTCGTTTCTAGCCTTATATTGTTGTGGCAACCAAAGTCAGCGCAGCTCTCCCAAAAGTAGGTGAATGAGTTATTTGAGAAAAATTGGCTATCTGCAATACTTTTAGAGATAATTCGCATTTACTCATTTTGAGTAGGTGAGTAATTAGCTATGGGTCTGAAACTTCACCAAGTGAAAGCTCTCCCAAAAGTAGGTGAATGAGTTATTTGAGAAAAATTGGCTATCTGCAATACTTTTAGAGATAATTCGCATTTACTCATTTTGAGTAGGTGAGTAATTAGCTATGGGTCTGAAACTTCACCAAGTGAAAGCTCTCCCAAAAGTAGGTGAATGAGTTATTTGAGAAAAATTGGCTATCTGCAATACTTTTAGAGATAATTCACGTTTACTCATTTTCAGTAGGTGAGTAATTAGCTATGGGTCTGAAACTTTACCAAGTGAAAGCTCTGCCAAAAGTAGGTGAATGAGTTATTTGAGAAAAATTGGCTATCTGCAATACTTTTAGAGATAATTCGCATTTACTCATTTTGAGTAGGTGAGTAATTAGCTATGGGTCTGAAACTTCACAGAGTGAAAGCTCTCCCAAAAGTAGGTGAATGAGTTATTTGAGAAAAATTGGCTATCTGCAATACTTTTAGAGATAATTCGCATTTACTCATTTTGAGTAGGTGAGTAATTAGCTATGGGTCTGAAACTTCACAGAGTGAAAGCTCTCCCAAAAGTAGGTGAATGAGTTATTTGAGAAAAATTGGCTATCTGCAATACTTTTAGAGATAATTCGCATTTACTCATTTTGAGTAGGTGAGTAATTAGCTATGGGTCTGAAACTTCACCAAGTGAAAGCTCTCCCAAAAGTAGGTGAATGAGTTATTTGAGAAAAATTGGCTATCTGCAATACTTTTAGAGATAATTCGCATTTACTCATTTTGAGTAGGTGAGTAATTAGCTATGGGTCTGAAACTTCACCATGTGAAAGCTCTCCCACAAGTAGATGAGTGAGTTATTTGATAAAAATTGGGTATCCGCAATACTTTTACAGATAATTAGCATTTACTCATTTTGAGTAGGTAAATAATTAGCTATGGGTCTGAAACTTCACCATGTGAAAGCTCTCCCAAAAGTAGGTGAATGAGTTATTTGAGAAAAATTGGCTATCTGCAATACTTTTAGAGATAATTCGCATTTACTCATTTTGAGTAGGTGAGTAATTAGCTATGGGTCTGAAACTTCAGAGTGAAAGCTCTCCCAAAAGTAGGTGAATGAGTTATTTGAGAAAAATTGGCTATCTGCAATACTTTTAGAGATAATTCGCATTTACTCATTTTGAGTAGGTGAGTAATTAGCTATGGGTCTGAAACTTCACCAAGTGAAAGCTCTCCCAAAAGTAGGTGAATGATTAATTTGACAAAAATTGGCTATCTGCAATACTTTTAGAGATAATTCGCATTTACTCATTTTGAGTAGGTGAGTAATTAGCTATGGGTCTGAAACTTCACCAAGTGAAAGCTCTCCCAAAAGTAGGTGAATGAGTTATTTGAGAAAAATTGGCTATCTGCAATACTTTTAGAGATAATTCGCATTTACTCATTTTGAGTAGGTGAGTAATTAGCTATGGGTCTGAAACTTCATCATGTGAAAGCTCTCCCACAAGTAGATGAATGAGTTATTTGATAAAAATTGGGTATCCGCAATACTTTTACAGATAATTAGCATTTACTCATTTTGAGTAGGTAAATAATTAGCTATGGGTCTGAAACTTCACCATGTGAAAGCTCTCCCAAAAGTAGGTGAATGAGTTATTTGAGAAAAATTGGCTATCTGCAATACTTTTAGAGATAATTCGCATTTACTCATTTTGAGTAGGTGAGTAATTGGCTATGGGTCTGAAACTTCACCATGTGAAAGCTCTTCCAAAAGTAGGTGAATGAGTTATTTGAGAAAAATTGGCCATCTGCAATACTTTTAGAGGTAATTTGCATTTACTCATTTTGAGTAGGTGAGCAATTAGCTATGGGTCTGAAACTTCACCAAGTGAAAGCTCTTTGGGATAGGTGCTCTGCAGAGATACCCTGAAGATAAAAAATTTCATCGAAATCGCTCTATGTAGCACGGTTTTCGAAATATTAGCATTTTTGTGTTTTGCAATTTTTGCGCAAAAATTCGAAAATTCAAAATGGCCGCCATTTTTGGCGAGACAAAAATTTTTTCAAAATTGGGATAACTACTCTGCAGAGATACCCTGCGGGTCAAAAATTTCGTCGAAATCGCTCTATCTAGCACGGTTTTCGAGATATAAGCATTTTTGTGTTTTGCAATTTTTGCGAAAATTTCGAAAATTCAAAATGGCCGCCATTTTTGGTGAGACAAAAATTTTTTGAAAATTGGGAAAAGTACTCCGCAGAGATATCCTGCGGGTCAAAAATTTTGTCGAAATTGCTCTATCTAGCACGGTTTTTGAGATATAAGCATTTTTGTGTTTTGCAATTTTTGCGAAAATTTCGAAAATTCAAAATGGCCGCCATTTTGGGCGAGACAAAAATTTTTTGAAAATTGGGAAAACTACTCCGCAGAGATACCCTGCGGGTCAAAAATTTCGTCGAAATCGCTCTATCTTGCACGGTTTTCGAGATATAAGCATTTTTGTGTTTTCCTTATTTGGAAAATTCGTAATGATTAATTAATCATTAATTATTCGGCCATTTCTTGACCAATCAATGCCAAAATCTAATGATTTCCAGATTTTAATAGAATGAATGCATTTGCCAAGTTTCAGGTGAATTGATAAAATTCCTTTCAAGTTATCATCCGGACAAGCTTCCCCATCGAAAAAAGACATTTTTGGTCATGTGACCTCTCTGATTGGTTGAAATGTCACTGCAGCATATTCAAAAAAATTCCCCAAGGCTACTGCCTAAACCTGCCAAATTTGAAAAGAATCCGCCTAACGGTTACAGAGTTATAAGGAAAACAAAATGCGGAGCCGGCGGAGCCGGCGGAGCCAGAAGCTCTCCCATACACAAACAAGCGTCCCTTGCGGGACGCTTAATGACCAATGGTGAGAACTTAGCAATTCAGCATGCCTCTTGTCTCACATTGTACAGTGTTATAATTGTAGAGAGACGTGTGGTTTATGGATATGACACCATAAATAACTCAGACTGACCCTGCACTCGGAAAGAACTTGCTCCACTTCATCCTTCCTCTGCTTCTCAATCTCCAGCTGCCGATCACTGACAAAGTCCAGGAAGTCCACCTCTCCGTCCTCCAGGCCCTTCACCTGGTTCTCTGGGTGTAACAGACATGGCCACATTGTTAAGTCTCTGTATAGTTTTAAATAATTATGTAATATTAACATTGGGGGTGTGACATTGAGAAAAGCTTGTGATCTGTGTCTTCAGCTTGGATTGATTTGCATATTTCTCAAAATACAATTTTACAGAAACATTTCCACAATTGGCATCCATATACTAGTATACTGTTTTAGAACAACTACAAAACAATTAATTGTGACAAAAACAGGGTTCTGTTGTTTTTATTTTTCTGCTGATATTTTTTTATAAATTTTGACTACCTAGGATTTGGACAGTGTTTATATTATTTAACCAGTTTTACATGGTTTATAACTACATTTTGAGAGTGTCATCTCCAACATAATGCCTTTGGGTGCAGTCCTAACTGCATAAATTTGTTACAATAATAAGGCTAGAAAAAAGTGTTTGCCAAGTACAAAACAAAGCCAAATTCTCCTTCAATACTGTCAACCGACCAAAGCTACAGTAAGAGAAAGACTGAAGCAAAACCACTGCAAACACAAACTGATGTAACTGGACATCACACTGGCTTGTCTGAATGTCATGAGTGTACAAATCGGATGCAAAGCAAAATATCACAACATTACTACCTAAAGACATTCAGAGTTTACCTTGAATATAGTGACATTCACAAAATCCACTGTTAAGTATCTCTGACTTAGAAGACTAATTATTCACATGGACCTCTAGGTTTGTAGAGTTACAGGCCCGGATGTCTTGTAACTTAAGAAAATTGTTCACATCTCTTTTGTCATCCTCAAAATTGTCAAGATTTTTATTTCTTACATTCTTGCCATTAAAAAAAGTTAACATTGAACCATTTATTCTTTAGCATTTGCCACATGGTGAATTTTGGAAGTGAATTATATTAATTTAATCAACACTGAAATACAGACTGGCAACTTTTGCCACAAATCTGTAACATTTTTTGTTTGAGTCGAGGGTCCAGTGAACCTGGAGTGTTTTCCAGTTAACTTCATACACTCATTACACTGGTTCTACTGGTTAAAGATACAAAATCTCACTGAATGTGAAGGAGGTGGAACTTACTGAGAGAAAACTGAGCCTCGTATTCATCCTGCTTTTTCTGCTTTTGTTCTTGCAGTCGGTCGTAGAGAGATCTGGGGTCATACTTCTCCTCTGGGGCCTCTGTAAACACAGTCAGCAGTGTTTTGTGACACACTTTTTGCATAAGATACAGGGTACAAGTGCAAATATTCACCGGGTACTTCGGGAAATTCAGGGAAAATTATCTCTTCTTTGGAAGCAACCTTTGGGGTCAAACACATTAAACTTAATACATCAACCAGAAGGCAGGGTCAGATGGTATGTTGAAGGCATGGTAGTGACCAGTGGTCAAAATCCGTCCATAAGTTTTTGAGTTATCTTGTTCACAAACAAACAAAAAAACAAACAGACGGACAGACAAACCCAGGCGAAAACATAACCTCCTTGGCGGAGGTAACAATTTTAGCCTCCATTTACAAAATATATTAATGAAACAAATATTTTATCAATCTGTTTCTTCTGATCCCCCCCCCCCCCCCCCCCCCCCCGAATACACAGTAACAGAGAGCTAATTTTATGACCCCAGTTTGACCCGTAAGAAGGGGTCAGGGGGTAAACCTGACTGGCTATATAGACTCTCCACATATGGGGTAGCGTGACCACAAAACTGGGTTGAAAGCCCAAGAAGCAATAAAGAGAGGGATAAAAGACCTTTTTCATGTGATAAACTCAACTTTGAAGCAACTTTACTAAGCAGCAGATGTAAAATTTGCTAAAATCAGTGTACGTTTTACAGTTAAATAAATGCCATTTTCCATTTCCACAAAAATTCAAGACCCCTGTCAGAATTTTGAAAATTATTTTTTTTTTCCAGAACAGTCCTTACTACACACACACATACACACATATTAAAATGCTCCAAATGCAATACTTTTCAAGTTATAAGTGATTTAATGCATGAATTCTTGAATTTTTAATGCATTAAAAATTATTTTAGAAATTCATTAAAAAAACAAAAACATGCAGCGCTGAGAGAAGAAGTGAAAGTTAAGCAGACAATGTGGAGGTTTATGCATTAACATGAAAGAAAAATTTAAGCTTTATTTTGTTTTCTATGGTCATAAATTGCGAAAAGTTAATTTAATAAATGCTATAGTTTGTAAGAAGAGTACTTTTAAAGGAGATATAAGGCAAAAACACAAAATCTCCTATTTTCTGACAGCAGTTTGACACTTAAGAGGTCAAGGGGTAAACCTGACCGGCTATCTAGACTCCCCTTATATGAAATCCATTCTAAAGCTGTAAAAGCAATAATAAAGGAGATACAAGACCACTGCCATGGTATGATCTCCCGCCGCACTACATCAAAAAGTAGGTGAACAACATATTTGACAAAACTCCTATATGGTTATCATTAAAAATTGACAAAGTAGCTATTACTCACTTAGCTATGGAGATACACTTCCAAACTAGTGACCATGTTGTAGCTGTGGAGATAGTAGCTGAACAACATATTGGAACAAAATTGTGTAGCTGCAATACTTTTGAAGATATAAGCCATTTACTCATTATGGTTATCATCAAAGTAGCTATTACTCAGTTAGCTATGGAGTTACAGCTGTGAAAATTCACAATACAGTATATCCAAAAGATAGGTGAACAACATATTCGACAAAAATCCTCTATATTCAATAGTTTTTGAGTTATAAGTGACTTGCTCAATGGTCAAATGTTAAACTTAGTATAGCTATTACTCAGTTAGCTATGGTGCTACACCTTGGACACCTCACTATGATATAGTACATGAAGGAGTTGTTGAACAACATATTTCAGGCCAATATTGTAAGTAACAGTTACAAAGACAAAATCAATTTACTCATTTTGCTCATTGTTAATAACAGAAAATAGCTATTACTCACTTAGCTATAAAGATAGAACCTTAAAAATGGTACCACCTTGTAGGCATGGAGAAAGTAGCTGAACAACGTATTTTACAGAAACACTCTAAATGCACTCGTTTTGGAGTTATGAGCACTTTACTCAAAGTAGCCACCATTGCTATTACTCACTTAGCTATGGTCCTAGGTGTGAAATAACAGCATCAAATGAAAGGACATAAGCAATAAGGTCATAAAAAACATTGAAAAGGCCAAGGAGAAACAACCAGTGTGATGTACAGCCCTTTATAAAAGCGTGACACACACTCAATAACACACGAACACACGCACGGAATGCGTTTTATAATCTCCCGCCCCGCCAGCGGGAGATAATAAGGCAAAAGGATCAAATCTACTACTTTATGACCCCAGTTGGACCCATAGGTCAGGGGGTAAATCTGACTGGCTATCTAGACTCTTCACATAAGGTTTCCCAATACCTCTTAACACATTCTAAAGCTCTAAAAGCAAGAATAAAGGAGATATAAGGCAAAAACACAAAATCAGTTATTTTATTACCCCAGTTTGACCCATAGTAGTGGGTGGACGATTAGACCAATGTTCGATTAATCGTCGGTGTCATGGTACAATTGCGTTCGGTCACTGACAACTTCTTGAAATCGATTCAATTTTACCCTTCTTTATGCATCTCAATATCCACATATTTTTGTATATTTTAGGCAGTTTCCTAATCTTTCCTTTAATCAATTAATAGATTTATGAATTATGGGTTTGTTTATAACAACCGCCATATTTACCGGAACTGGGTTCTTTTGGTAGATTCTTAATGTTGGAAACACCATTATTCTTACTGGATTGAACTATACATCATCCCGGAAAGTGTTTATGATATATTGACCAACAATGGAGTAAAAAAGTTTATTATGGGTCGATCATCGGTCGGAAAAATGGACGAATAATCGACCATGAAAAATCAAGATGATGCCACTCACTAACCCATGGAGGGGGGGGGGGGGGGGGGGGGTAAATCTGACCAGCTATCTAGACTCTTCACATATGGTTTCCCAATACTTCTTTATACATTCTAAAGTTCTAAAAGCAAGAATAAAGGAGATATCAATCAAAAGACAAAATCGGCTATTTTATGACCCCAGTTTGACCCATAAGTGGGGGTCAGGGGGTCAATCTGACTCGCTATCTAGACTCTTTACATATGGTTTCCCAATACCTCTTTATCATATTCTAAAGCTCTAAATGCAGGAGATATAAGGCAAAATGTCAAAATCAGCTATTTAAGACCCCAGTTTGACCCCTACAGGGGGTCCGGAAAGGGGGGGGGGGGGGGGAATTTGACTACCTCACAATACATTTTATGGCTCTAAATGCAATACTTAGGAAGATAATAGGGGGGTTCACATGAATTTTAAGCTTTCTGGTTACAAATCGGTCAATTTTCATCAGATCACTCCCAAATCTAATCAGCTCGTGTTTTTGATAGTATGAACATGTGTATAAAATTACAAGCCTCTGCAGTCAGCAGATTTTGCTGAGCGGCGATGACGGGCGGGTGTACCAAAAAACCTATTTTTTGATCATGTGACTTTGATAAAGATCAAACTAAGGTAAAATTTAAGCATGTGGAAAAATTTTCCCACACCTAAGGTATATAACTGCCAAATATGGTTAAAAGCTTCCAATAATAAGGGAGATATTCAAGGGAGACCATAATGCGGCGGCAACGGTGGTGGCGGCAAGGAACTGAAGCGAAAACAAATAAGCGCCCTTTTGACGGGCTGCTTAATTGGAACAGAAGGATCAGTATTTACAGAGAAACTGATTGTAGATCTATAACCGTAACCAACAATTCCTGATACACACAAACATTTTGCTAGTCCTACATCTTGTTACCAATCCAGATGGCAATTCACTTCAATCACCTGACACCACGGCTGGCAGAAATGGGCTTAAAAAGGAATTTTTTTCTGTTTGATACAAACAAATCCTGTAAATACATTATTTTTAACAAATAGAATGGTGGAAATTTAAGCAGGTACAAGCATGACCAAAACGTTTCAAAAAGATAAGCAAAAAGTATCAACTTAAAAGTGTATATTCAGAGTTTCTGGTCAAATGTCAAAGTTCTATCAGAATGATAGTACTATGCAACATATTCACTATGTTGTCACTTCCCAAAACCTTACCATATGTTCAAATAAAGGTTTTAAATAAATAACATTACATATTTATTTTGTTGTTGTTGTTGTTTAACTATCCTTGTATCACATGATCATATAAAAAATCCACCAAGAAAGATGATCACATACAGAGCTTGCCAATGAACTAAACCTCTAACTCAAAGTGAAATAATTACTTCTTGTGCACTGTTTTGACAAAACAAAAAAAAACTAGAAGTAGGACGCATTGGCATGCGTAATGTCCACCCAAAGGGAAGCATGAGTTTTGTTCTAAAACTTGGACAAAATTGGCAAGAGCAGATTGCGGAGATACCCTGTGGGTCGAAAGTTTCGACGAAATCGCTCTATCCCGCACGGTTAAGGAGACAGAAGCAATTTTGTGTTTTTCCATTTTTGGCAAAAATTTAAAATGGCCGCCATTTTTGGAGACGAAAATTTTTTGACTATTGCCAAGAGTACATTGATTTGATACCCTGTGGGTCGAAAATTTTGACGAAATCGCTCTATCTCACACGGTTAAGGAGACAGAAGCAAATTTGCGTTTTTCCATTTTTGGCAAAAATTTGAAAATTCAAAATAGCCGCCATTTTTGGGGAGAGGAAAATTTTTTGAAAATTGCCAAGAGTACATTGATTAGACACCCTGGGGGTTGAAATATTCGACGAAATTGCTCTATCTGGCATGGTTAAGGAGATAGAAGCAAATTTGTGTTTTTTCATTTTTGGCGAAAATTCAAAATGGCCGCCATTTTTGGGGAGAGGAAACTTTTTTGAAAATTGCCAAGAGTATAATGCTTAAGATACCCTGTGGGTCGAAATTTCGACAAAATCAGTTTATCTCGCACGGTTTAGGCAAGGTATATACTGCCTCGTGTTTACTCAGTAAGAAGCATGGAATCACTGCAACTAGTTACAGCAGAAAACAAACAACAAGCTCAGCATTGTTTTATAGTATATTTAATAAACATTATAAGTTAAACATAAAAGTAGTTACAACAGATTATAAAGGGTTTTCATTAATCCAAATATAGTACACTATTTTATGTCTCAACCAACCTGATTATTCGGCTGTCTCACCTATCTCTTCATTATTGAAGGTCAGTGTAGTTGTCAATCTCAATTTACAAACATGTTTAAAACCCTTTGCAAAAAATGACCATTTCTGTTCTGGTCTTGTCAGTGTCGTGTTGGTAACAATATGTTCCGTCTTTGTGGATGCAAGCTATCTTTATGGTCAGCTGATATCTTGCCATGTACAAGCACTATGTATGCCATGATTACTCAGGGCCATGCCACATTTTAGTAGATACTGTGATATTAAAAAGACAAGAGCCTTCAGAGAGTGCATACCTCTGCCAAGGCGAATAATATCTATAAATTATGTCTTTCCAGGTAAGGACATGGAAAGTACAAAGACAATTTTGGAGTTTTCACAAACCTTGGTGATCCAGATCAGTCTTAAAATTTACTGGGATTGAAGTTAGACTGAGACCCATGTTCTCATGGTTTCATGAAGGTCTAGGCAGTAGTATTTGCATAATCCAGTTAATTAAACAAAAAGACAAGTGGACAAACTACAGACAATCCGAATCAGTGTCAAAATACAATGGGATCTAATTTGAACCAAGACTCGTGTTTTGATTTTTTTTCAGGAAGATCCAATCAGTAGTATTTTTGCGTAATCCTAAAAAAAGAAGGCAAGTAATAATAAGTAAATGGAAAAATCAGGATTATTTTTTTTTTGTATCCAGACAGCGACCCAGATCACTTTCAAAATTTAAAAGATCCAAGCAAAATGGACAAACGGTCATGAAAACAATACCACCTTGGTGGAAGTACTAACCTTCATAGTGTTTAGTCAGGTCTGCAATACATTAACACTCAACATTTGTAACTCACACTTTCTTACAAAAATAATAACTCATAATAGCTTTTTACCCAGGGGTTGGTCAGGTTTGCGCACTTTCTCCCACTCCTCTTGCCGTTTACGTTTCTGGTCTTCGATTTCATCTTGAGAGACAAACTTTTTGTTCAGTGCAAAAGTTGGCTGATCTTGAGACATGGCTGGAAAGAATTAAACCATAAAAATGAATAAGAAGTGTTATTACAAGCAGCAGAGGCCACTCTACCAACATAGGTAATTCTGAAAACAACCACAAACACTGATTCAACAACTATTTACTTGTACTTTTTAAAATTTACCTTGTTGTTTAAACTTGGTATGGTTATTTTGCAGAAAAGCCTGAAAATTAAAATTATTCTGACTTTGAACAAACCTCAACTTTGCATAAAACGGGAAGATAGGTAATTTAATAACATTCGGAATATGGATAAATGAATGCTGCCATACTGTAGAATTTTCTCTGGAGTGTGATAATTTACCATGCTCCAGCCACTTTGTCATTTATATACAGAAAGAAATCCTGTCACAGAGTTGAGGCCCACTGGTGGGGGCTTCCAGCAATAGTTTACAACAGGAAAGACATAATTTACTAACAACCAATGTGAGTTAACTCCCTTTCATCATCACCACTGCTCTCCCACCTTCCCATTGCTGCTACCGCCACTTTGTCCCAGTAGAATTCAAAGTTGGACAGATGTTTTAGAATATATTGCTCCATACCATAAATTTGCACAAACATCAACTTTGCACAAAACATAAGATAGGATATTCAATAACACTTTTAAAACACCATGCAGTTTCATATACCAAACATGGAAGTCAAAGTGGTGGCCATACTAAATAAATATCTTTGGTAATTTCCGTATGCAAATTGTGCACATATGGCGCACAGATTTCTTGCAGAAATTACATTATTGCCCAATTAGAAAGATTCTAGCAGGTTTATTATTTTGATTTTATGTTTGTAAAAATATATTTATAATTTGCCCTTGAGTCAATGCATATTATGATCAAAAGAAACCTGTGTAAATACACTTTAAACTAGTAAAAATATGTTGTTTTTTTTCTGTCCCAGTTTTTGCAAAGTTAATTAGATGTGGTTACCTCAGCTCTACTTTATTTGCACGTAGAGCCGATACCTCATAAATGTGAAAGTATTCCGAAAGCTATTTTGTCATATTTCCCTCAACATGCAAACAAAATTGAGTAAAAGTAAATGAAATTTCTCTATTGTCACTATTTTCTTTTTTTTCTCTCCCAGTTTTCCCAATTTTTTGCTATTTTCTTGAAGATTTCTAAAAAAAAAAATTAAAATGTTCTGTTTTTGAAAAAGATGTGTCAAGCAGGTAATATATAACTTTTCTGTGTCCTTGAATAAATATCAGTTATATCGGTTGAATAAATATCAGTTAAGTGCATAAAACCCGATTTGGTCATTTTCCAAGTTTTATTCAAGAGGAAAAGGATCAAGTGAAGAGGTGCATTCAGTCTGAATGGGGTTAAAGCACCGGTCAAGGTGGAATCTTCCATCAGTTTTCTGTGTGGTGCCTCAATCTTCCCTTGTCCTCGGGAAAGGATCTTATGCAAATCTCCAGTTTTATGTGGAGTCGTGCCATGACCCTACACACAAGTAAAGTGGACCCAATTTACATGCAACTTGTAACCATGGCATCTCGTTACCAACAACTCATTCACGAATACTACGTACTAACTAGTAACAACAAAATTTTATAACAATAAAATTAATTATGCTTGAATATCAAATATTTATGCACCCAGCTTATTAATATTAATGAATATTAATAAACAGAAATGCTGCTTGAAGATCGAGTATTTTATGTTAGAACGTATATTTAGTTGAAGAGGAAATACTTCACAGTCTCATACTTTTACAAGTTATTAATGTTCATGTATGTACAGATGAGGTCACTGAATTCCAAGTAGTTTCTCAACAATAATTTATATTTTTAAATAGTGGAAGGTTAAAAATATCTTGGGTACGAGTTGTGGGTACAAGTTATCAGTCACAGGCTGCCCTGGTCACAAATACAGTAATGTACACCCATGTCACTATTACTAGATGACATCAATGTTAGACAGGTTGTCGTATTGTCTGACTTTACATATAATTTCCTTAAATTATTAAGAAATGCAAGTGAATCCTAGTTTATATGTATCAATGTATATGTATCACATAAAATGGGTCTTACTACTTGTTTTTAGTCACTGTCTAACATTAATACAGTCTAACATTAGTGACAGGGGGGTACATACTGCGGAGCTGAAGGTATCCTGGACAACTTGGGCCTTCGGCAACTTGGTCCCCACTAACTCGACCCCATTCTGGTGTAAACTTAACTCCTTCTTAAACCCATTACTTATGTATGCTTCATATATTTATCATGCATAATGTGTTTTGAGGGATTAATTTGCAATATTAATTTAAATCGAAGACATTTCTAATTTATTTTTGATATCAATAGAAATGGAATTTAGAGCATAGTATAAAATGATTTTTCCAGCAGCTTTGTAGCCAATTAATCTGATAGAAGCACTGCTGTGTATATCCCCAATGTATATCCCTCGATATGACAATGTAAACAGACAATGATGAATTTCAACGCAAATACAACAAAAAACTAGATTGGGCCAACTCTGCGCCAACATATCCCCAGACAGGTCATCACTCACGCCACAGGTTTTGATCGGGAATTTTTTAAAACATAATTACCCATTATTATATGAACTTTAGCACATCAATCTACTAAGTTTATATCTTCCCAAGGAAGATGGTGTATCCCCAGACGCCGAATACATAACTCAAATTATATTTTCAATCTTCCTGCAATGATAACTCTAAACCTATTTTCATAGTATTTAAATGATTGATGATTGAATGTCCATTCTAAAATAATAATCCCAAAAGAGCATATCTGTTTCTATATTTGTTGACAAATAAAATATTATTTTTAACTCAACTCATCATACTTTTCAATCTTCCTTCAAAGTATTTAAATGATTGATGATTCAATGTCCATTCTAAAATTCATAATCCCAAAAGCGCATATCTGTTTCTATATTTGTTCACAAATAAAATATTATTTAAAAAAAATTATTTATATTATTATTTTATTATATTATTTTTAGAATTTGCAAATTGTTTTCAGTTATTCATTTCCTCTATACCTATATATGTGGTCCATATATATGCAACCTAAATATGTGACACAATCTCAGTTCTGACTCCCCTTTGTGTTATATGTAATGAAGCTCACCACCTCCCACCCCCACCCCTCTCCCCTTCTCCACACCTCTCTCACTATTACACAAGATCTGCAATCCCATTGAGTTCTTTGTTTCTCATCTGATATCATTAAATACCTTTGTTTATTTAGTGTCACTCAATATAGCTGGAGGTCCCAGAGGTGGGTTGGGGGAATCCGGGTGGGGGATGTGGGTTGGGACTACAAAGAGATGGAGTGCTACAGCATAAATGGTAAACAAACAATCTATATAAAAGGGGTACTCAAATACAAAAAGAATTGAGAATTTTAAGTATGTGATTATCAACTGAAATGAGTTCATAACTGTAGGAGCTGTGTCAAAATTAACTGAGGCAAGTTGAATAAAACTGGGCTAGTTGAGGGTTAAAAATCCCTTAGTTTTACTACATAAGGATATAATTTCATTAATATTGGGACTTAAAGCTCACTTAAAGTGTCCATTTTGTCTACTTGAATATGTTTAACCAGTTTCATTTTAAAAAGTTAAAAACTCAGCAAGCAGAGGTATAACACACAAAAATAAGTTCTTAAAAGACTAAGATAGCCATAACATTATTAATATTCAAAATTTAAATAGACAGGCATTTCCTTTTAAAAATTCAAAGATTTCAGCTCTATAACCCACATAGTTTGACAGTTACTGGGCTTTAAAGTGGCATAATGTCCATAAATTGGGTTTCTGTGGGCATTTTACAATTGTTAAAGAGACCTTAGCTATTAAACTACAGATCTGAAACTTTTTGGGGGACATACATAACAAACAAAAATTATATATAATACAGTTTAAGACTTGTCACACTAAGCATTTCCAAATAACGGGGCAAAATACGGAAAAAAATGTCCAAAAAGGCACTTGGGCGAGTGTCTATGGCCCTCATACACAGGTTAAATGTCTACTAAAAACCTTGATTTTCGGCATATGTAAAAAGGACATAATAATGCATTCCCAGATGGGATTTCAGCTCCATCAATCACATAGTTTAACAGTCACAGGGCTTAAAGGTGGTAAAAAGTCCAAATATTGGGTCTCTGTGGGCCTTTTAGAGATCTCGATGTGGCTTTCAAATTAAAGCTTCAGACTTAAAATTTGTTACATACTAAGATTACACATAGAATATGTATCTAATAAAGTTTGAAACTTCTCAGACTTACCATTTCCAAGTTACAGAGCAAAATATGTGAAAAATGTCTTAAAAGGGTCACTCAGGTGGGTGTTTAAGGTCCTCATACACAGGTTAAATGTCTACTTGAAGCCTTGATTTTTGGCACATGTAAAAAGAACATAATAATGTATTCCCAGATGAGATTTCAGCTCTATCAGTCACACAGTTTAACAGTCACAGGCCTTAAAATTGGCAAAAAGTCCAAATACTGGGTCTTTATGGGGCCTTCTAGAGACCTAAATGTGGCCTTCAAATTAAAGCTTCAGACTTAAAATTTGTCACATACTAAGATTACACATAGAATATGCATCTAATACAGTTTGAAACTTCTTAGACTTACCATTTCCAAGTTACAGGGCAAAATATGTGAAAAATGTCTAAAAATGGTCACTCGGGTGGGGATATATGGTCCTCATACACAGGTTAAATGTCTTCTTAAAGCCTTAATTTTTGGCACATATATAAATAACATACTAATATCTTCCCAGATAGGATTTGAGCTCTATCAGTCACATAGTTTGACAGTCACAGGGCTTAAAAGTAGCAAAAAGTCCAAATATTGGGTCTTTGGGAGCCTTTTAGAGACCTCAATTTGACCTTCAAAATTAAAGCTTCAGACTTAAAATCTGTTACATACTAAGATTACACACAGAATATATATCTAATACAGTTTGAAATGTCTCAGACTTACCATTTCCAAGTTACAGGGAAAAAGATGTGAAAAATGTCTTATAAGGGTCACTCGGGTGGGTGTTTATGGTCCTGATACACAGGTTAACTGTCTATTAAAGGCCTAAATGTTGGGGCACATATAAGAAAACACATAGATATATTCCCAGATGATATTTAACTTAGATGAGAGACATAGTTTGAAAGCTACAGTGCTTGAAAGTGGCAAAAAGTGCATAAATTGGGTCTCTGTGGGCACTTTTGAGACCTTAAGTCGACCCCTTTGGGTAAACCTACAGCCCTAAAATTTTCTACAGACAAGGATTACATATCAAAGTTATATCTAGCGCAGTTTGAGACTCATCAGAATTACCACTTCCAAATTATAGGGCAAAATATGTGAAAAGTATAGCAAAAAATCCCTAAGTGGGGGTATTTATGGGCCTCAAACACAATTTTCTCCTCAACTTAAAGTCAAGATTTTCGGCACATGTACTAAGAACATATTAATGTGTTGTCAGGTAAAATTTCAGCCAGCTGAGCATCATAGTTTGTGACCTACTGGGCTCTAAGTGGCCAAAAGTCCAATTTCTGACCTTAAGGTGGCCATAAGTTCTTTTTTACTGGGAGTTTAAGGTCACCTTAAAATAGGGATCTTCCTTTGGGCACCCTTAACATGTGTACCAAGTTTGAAAAAAAAATATTAATTTGTTTTTGAGTTATCGCGTCCACAAGGAAATTTCTACGGCGGCGGCGGCGGCGCAACGGACCTGAATCCAATATATCCCCGACTTTCGTCTGGGGATATAAATATATCAGATATATAGCAACAAAGATAAATCTCAAAAGTCTCTCCTTCAATGTGACGGCATATTTACTCTAAAATATAATAAAAACGACATCCAAAATCGAGACTCTGAGCTTTTAAGTGATCAAAAATGTGAATATGGTGTATAACTGTATATCAAAACATGTACATTGGTTATATTACTCTTACTCCTCTTTCAAGATTATGTCATATTATATCCATGATTAAAAACTGAAACCAATGATACATATATCAAAATCCACCCATTAACAATGATTTGATGTCACTTTAAATTTCTATCTGAATGGGGCCTAGCTTGTGGCTGTATATATGGGAACGAATCATGGACAACTCGGACCTTCGGTGACTCAGCCCCTGCTGTTTATGTGTGCCTCATACATTAATAATGTATCATGTGTTTTAAGAGATAAATTTGCATGAAAATGGTTTATAGAAAGTAGTATTTTACAAGCGATGGCTACATTAATTTTACTGAAATTTTACTGAAATTATAAGTAAACTATTACAGAACATAAAAAAACAAAGAAAGAATGTAATACTTTGTGGGGACTACAATATTAACTTAATGAAATACAACTGTCACAGTGACATCAAAGAATTTGTTGATACATTGTTTTCATGTGGTTTATATCCAGTAATTAACAAACCAAGTAGAATAACAGAAGAGAGTGCTACCTTAATTGATAAATTTTTTGTTAACACTGTAAACTGTAATGTTAAGAGTGGTCTGCTTATAAACGACATCAGTGATCACTTGTCCAGATTTGTCATTTTAGAAGGAATGCAAGTTGACCATGCAGACATTACTTGTAGTAAGTATATTGGAAATGTTACAATACAGAACACTGAAATATTGTGTGAATGTTTAAGGAAACCAAATTGGGATGACATTTATAATAGTACTGATGTAAATACTTCTTATGATCGTTTTGTCAAAAAACTTTTGTGAATTGTATGATAAATCTTGTGCATTTAAAAAAATTACAAGAAAATATAGTAACATTAAACCATGGTTAACAAAAGGACTACTAAATGCATGTAAGAAAAAAATAGTTTGTCTAAAAATTTTATAAGAACTTAAGATGTAAATGATTTGAAAGTTATACAAGAATAAACCAACAAGTATTTTAAAATATTCTGAAACAAGAGGGTCAAAGATGCCCCAAAAGGCGGGTTGTGCAGGCAGCAATAAAGTTAGCGACTGTTGTAATTACATTTAGAAACAAGGAAAGAAATGTTAGGTCACCCAGTTAAGGTGAATGTGCTAAGAAATGTAAAACTTGTAATCTAGGTTACATAATTGTATCTATGCTATAAACGGACAAACGAAAGGACGGAATTACACCAATTTCGAAAGCAACTTAGCTATGATGGTGATGTATCTCCCTGTCAAGTTTGAATTCGATTGGACAAAGCGTTTTCGAGTAAGAATCTGGAAACGGAAATGTTGACAGACAAACGACCGGACGGAATTACACCAATTTCGAAAGGAACCTAGCTGTGATGGTGATCTATCTCCCTGTCAAGTTTGAATTTGATTGGAGACAGCGTTTTCGAGTTAGAGTCCAGAAACAGAAATGTTGACGGACAGACAAATGGACAAAAAACAGACAAACGAATGGACGGAATTACACCAATTTTGAAAGGGACCTAGCTATGATGGTGATCTATCTCCCTGTCAAGTTTGAATTCGATTGGACAAACAGTTTGAGTTAGGGTCTGGAAACAGAAATTTTGACGGACAAAAAACGGACAAACAACAGACGGAATTACACCAATTTCGAAACGAAAATAGCTGTGATGGTGATCTATCTCCATGTCAAGTTTAAATTCGATTGGACAAACCGTTTTTGGGTTAGAGTCCGGAAACAGAAATTTTGACGGACAGACAAATGGACAAAAAATGGACAAACGAACGGACGGAATTTCACCAATTTTGAAAGGGACCTAGCTGTGATGTTGATCTATCTCCCTGTCAAATTTGAATGCGATTGGACAAACCGTTTTCAAATTAGAGTCCGGAAACGGAAATGTTGACGGACAAACGAACGGACGGAATTACACCAATTTTCGAAAGGAACCTAGCTATGATGGTGATCTATCTCCCTGTCAAGTTTGAATTCGATTGGACACAGCGTTTTCGAGTTAGAGTCCGGAAACAGAAATGTTGACGGATAGACAAATGGACAAAAAACAGACAAACGAACAGACAGAATTACACCAATTTCGAAAGGAACCTAGCTGTGATGGTGATCTATCTCCCTGTCAAGTTTGAATTTGATTGGACAATCCGTTTTTGAGGTAGAGTCCGGAAACGGAAATTTTGATGGACAAACGAATGGACGGAATTACACTAATTTCGAAAGGAACCTAGCTGTGATGGTGATCTATCTTCCTGTCAAGTTTGAATTCAATTGGACAAACCGTTTTTCGAGTTAGAGTCCTGAAACGAAAATGTGGATGGACAGATGGACGGACGTTGGACACATCAATCTAATAGGCTGGTTGGTTACATGCAACCCGCCTAAAAATGTATTATAATATGCTACTAGAAAAACATAAAAGTGATATTAAGTCTATGTGTGAATGTTAAATAATGGTGTAAAGAAAAGTGTAAATGAAACATGTTTTCCAAAAGAGTTTGTACATAATAATACAGTTATATCTGAAAAATTAAAAATAGCAAATAAATTTAATGAAATTTTTGTGAATGTTGGGCCAAATCTGGCAAAAAACATTGAGGTTTGTGATAGAAATATGGATATTTTTAATTATCTGCAAAATAGAAAAACTGCTTCCATGTTCTTAAAAAGTATAAGTGAAGGGGAAGTTATCAAGGTTGTCAACAGTTTTAAGGGTAAAACATCAACAGGGTACGATAACATTGATATGTCAAAAAAGTTATAAATTATATTGTTCAACTATTAGCAAAAATTTTAATCAATCCTTTAGCGAAGATGTATTCCCAGATAAAATGAAAATTGCTAAGGTGATTCCTCTTTTTAAGTCAGGTTGGCGTGTGGCGTGTGTCCGTTAGGGAAGTACCGTTTTTCTAAATTATTTACCGTTAACGTAATATCTTCAATTAAACTCCCTCTACGTCTCCCTCATTTCTAGTTTTCAATCCGCAAACAACCTTTTATCTAATTTACTCCCTTTTGATAAAATTATTGGATAATTACACACAAAATCTGCCCACTTTATCATGTGATCCCCTTTTATTGCTCACATTCCCCGTTATTGGGGACCATCACTCTCACAATATACACCCACCAACCACACAATTCCCCAAAGTTTATGTTCAGTTTTAAACTAACCCCCACCCCCACCCACCCACCCACCCAAGTTCTCAAAAATAATTTTCCTCCATATCTTACTGGCAATCCAACCAGTCCTTGCTGCATATCAGCACCACACTAACTCAAGCATTCAGTGTCCTGATGTTGTCAGTTTCTGCCCCTTCAAACCCCCCACCACCACTGTCTGTTTACATTTTAGCATCAAGTCATCAATATTTATTCCACCAGCTCTGTCACCTTCCCATCTCTTCATCCTACTCCTCCTTGCTGGTGACATTAACCCAATCCCGGGACCACCCAAGTGTCTCTGTCACAAAGTGATTTTCAAGTATGGGCATTTTCATGGTATATTACGGTAAAGGCATATTGCATAAGGTCACTATAGTTGTCAGTATCTGGTATTTCGGGTTTAGTTCATTCAAGAGGTGTTCATGCATGCTTGGGGTTTGTTTAATATGGATCACCAAGATGTGTGGAATGGTTTGGTTTTATATAATATGATTTGCTAAGGTGTTTGGGGGATGTTTGAAATAGTTATTTTGTATCAGTTGGCATTTAGTTCTTGTGCTGGAAAGAAGCTTGTTGTTGTTGAATATATTTAACCAGCCAGTTGGGGTCAATTCGTTTTACTTCTTTATATATTTATTTAGACTTAAAAAACTAGTTTTATAATAATATTCTCACACTATATAATTTTATAATTACAAAGTTATATTTAGTAATGTTTATCCTTCAAATACTTGAATATTATATGAAATGTTTTATAAAATACTGTCACTTATTATATGAAATATTTGTCATGTACTTGTCAAATCACAGTTGCTTCTTGGTTGTTTAAAATGTTATGTCTTGTGTTCTATTTCTTTTGCAACTGGTTTTTAGTTGTGGTAGCACACTTGATTTTGATGTTGTGCTGGTTGACTGGTATGACCTTGATATAGTCGAATTTGATGTTGTGCTGGTTGATTGGTGTGACTTTGATATAGTTGACGCTGGTGGTAGCTGATCCTTGATGATGTGATGCTACTTATTTTGATGCTGGATGTTCCCTGGTTGTTGTACAGGACATTGTATTTTAGCTTGGACTTTATTGATGATGGATGTGTCTCAGCTGGTGAATGGAATGTTAAACATTCACTTTAACAATGAACAATGGACTTATATTTTGTGATACAATTTATTGATAACTGACATTTATTCATTGACAGTGACTTTATTTTATCAATACACTATATATATATGTATATATAAATACTCATTACTTAAACAATACTTGTTGAAATATATTTGTATATAAACTGTGTATTGTATGAGTACATGAAGGAGTGTTGGTTGATTGTTTGTGGAGTGTTGGTGTATTTTGGATTGGATTGAGTGTTTTGTGTGTGTTATGAATGAATTGTGTTTTCTTTTATTGTATCTATTTTATTGAATTTTGAAGCACCAAAGATTAAGAATAAAATATATAATACATAACTAGTCTTTTACTAGATCTCACTCCTGAACCTGTGACAGTCTGAATATCACCTATGCAAATATCAGATCAATAAACAACAAATACTCGGCCATTGCAAAATTTATTTCTGACAATGACACTGATCTCTTCGTCATGTGGGAGACCTGGATTTGACCTGACACCACAAGCACCAAAATGTCCGAAATCACCCAACCAGGTTACAATCTGTATCAACAGCCACGAGAGCCCCGCCGTGGTGGAAGACTGGGGTTTTTTGTTAAAGATGGACTGGATGCATCCGTTGTTCCTACCAAGGCCTGCTCCACCTTCAAAATTTCTTCTTAAAGATATCCCTGAACAAAGAATCTTTTTATTTTTTGAACACATACAGACCACCTTCCACTAGTACTCCACCCTTTTTCGAACAGTTTCAGTCATTTTTGGAGGATATCCATCACAGCACGGAAAATCTGGCTATCATTGGCCATTAACCTTTCACTCACTGATTGATTCATTTGACTTAATTCAGAAAGTTAATTTCCTGACTCATATTCACCAATATACTCTCGATCAGGTTTTAACCAAATCCAACAATGATAATATTTCCAATGTCCAATCCACCGATGCTTTCTCCGACCATTTCCAGTTAGTTTCACTCTAAATTTTTTAACCCCAAGACCTCATAATAATACTACTGTCTCCTTTCGTAAATACCATAAAATCGACAAAGAGAAAATGAAAGCTGATCTCCTTGCTTCTGAACTGATTAATAATCCATCCAAAGAGCTGATACTCTCTACAAACAATATCACATCACCTTGTCGACCCTTATCGACAAACATGCTCCACTACACACCAAATACACCAAGGCAAAGCACATCCTGGGATGGGTTAACGAAACTGTCTGTAATTGAGGCAATAGAGACAAGCGTTTGTTTGAATACATTTGGCGAAGAGATAAATCCGTCTTCAATAAATCCCAGTACATGCAGAAAGTCCACCATTACAACAAGAATCTGCATGCAGGCCAAATCTCAATTCCTTAAAAGAAAAAATTCAGGACAATCACCACAACCCACAACAAGAGGAGAGTGCCCGTGAACGGGCACTGTGTCAGCTGACTGAGTGTTTTTGATTTGTGAAGGTGATAATGAGAGGAAAGCATAATTATCAGGGAAAGTGCTGTACAGAAGTACAGTAAATGGTAATTGAACAGCATGTTTGAAAGAAATTGCGAAGCTGACAGAAGAAAAGGACAAAAAAGTTGTGCCCTGCAAATGGTATTATGAAGGAAAGTAACAAGGTAACTGTTTAAGTGTAAAAAGTAGGTTAAAACATATTTAAAGAAATACTGCAAATGCAATATCCTCGTTCCACCTTGAAGAAGGGGTCCAAGGTCAAATCCAACCACACAAAAATATTCCCAGCCCATGATTTCCTATAGGTTGGTTTACCATCCCAAACCTCTAGGACCAATAATAAGCGAGTTATAAGCACTTTTAAGTTTGGCTGTCCTCATTTGACCCAGAAGGAGGGGTCCAAAGGTCAAATCTGACCACACCAAAAGAATCCGAGCCCATGATTTCCTATATGTTGGTTTACCATCCCAAACTTCTAGGACCATTAATAAGCGAGTTACAAGCACTTTTAAGTTTGGCTCTCCTCGTTTGACCTTGAAGGCAGGGTCCAAGGTCAAATCCGACCACACCAAAAGATTCCCAGCCCATGATTTTCTATAGGTAGGTTTTCCATTCCAAACCTCTAGGACCAATAATAAGTGAGTTATAAGCACTTTTTAGTTTGGGTATCCTCGTTTGACCTTGAAGGAGGGGTCCAAGGTCAAATTGGATCACATTAACAGATTCCCAGCCCCTGATTTCCTATATGTCTGTTTACCATCCCAAACCTCTAGGACCAATAATAAGCGAGTTATAAGCACTTTCAAGTTTGGCTATCCTTGTTTGACCTTGAAGGAGGGGACTTTTCAAAAGATTCACAGCCCATGATTTCCTACAGGTTGGTTTACCATCCCAAACCTCTAGGACCAATAATAAGAGAGATATAAGCACTTTTCATGACTGACAAAGAAACACCTGTGGCGGCCATCTTGTTTTTCAAAATGAGGCCAAAGATATTCCCAGGCAACATTTTATGGTTATTAATATATCCTGCAAACTTGAGAAGGCTAGCTATAATATTTTTTTTTCGTTAGAGCAGTAATGGTGAAATCTCTCTACACACTGCGGCTATCCAGTGGATACAATGATTTACTCAACAGTGAGAACCTGAAAGTAGCTATTGCTCAGCTATGCCATGACATACAGGTCTGCAATTTCACTATGTTATAGCTGACCAAAAATTACGTGAATAACATATTAAAACAAAATACTCTAAATGCAATAGTTTTCAAGTTACAACTGATTTACTCAATAGTGATAACCTCAAAGTAGCTATTACTCAGCTATGCAATGAGCTACCTGTCTGAATTTTTACTGTGTTATAGCTGACCCAAAAGTAGGTGAACAACATATTTAAGCAAAATACTGTAAATGCAATAGTTTTCAAGTTACAACTGATTTACTCAATATTGAAAACCTGAAAATAGCTACTGCTCAGCTATGCCATGAGTTATGGGTCTGTAATTTCACTATGTTACAGCTGACCCAAAAGTAGGTGAACAACATATTTTAACAAAATACTCCAAATGCAATATTTTTCAAGTTACAACTGATTTACTCAACAGACAGTACCTGAAAATAGCTATTGCTCAGTTGTGCCATGAGCTACAGGTCTGTAATTTCACTATGTTATAGCTGACCCAAAAGTAGCTGAATAACATATTTACACAAATTTCTGTAAATGCAATAGTTTTCCAATTGCAACTGATTTACTCAACAGTGAGAACTTCAAAGTAGCTATTACTCAGCTATGCAATGAGCCACAGGTGGGGAACTTCACTATGTTATAGCTGACCCCAAAATAGGTGAATAACATATTGAAACAAAATACTCTAAATGCAATAGTTTTCAAGTTATAAGTGATTTACTCAACAGTGATAACCTAAAAGTAGCTATTACTCAGCTATGCCATGAGCTACAGGTCTGAAATTTTACTATGTTATAGCTGACCCAAAAGTAGCTGAATAACATATTTATACGAAATTCTCTAAATGCAATAGTTTTAAGTTACAAGTGATTTTACTCATGATGGAAGTTACTGAAAAGCCCAAAAGTAGCTATTACTCACTTAGCTATTGAGACAGACATTCAAGTTACTCACCATGTTGTAGCTCTGAAAAAAGTAGCTGAATAATATATTTTAACAAAATGCTCTAAATGCAACACTTTTCAAGTTATAAGTGATTTAGTGCATGATTTCATGAATTTTAATGCATTAAAAATTATTAAAAAAATTTATTAAAAAAAAAAAAGACAGATCAAGGTCTCACACTCACACAAGAGAATCTACCTCTGGCCTAGTACATATATGCAAGATATGAGAGAAATCCCTGCAATAGTCACTGAGAAAATTGTGATAAAGTGTTGAAATTTTCACACTTTTGGTGGGGGTACCTCCCTTATAATGTCTCTGGCAAGCAGACGAACAGACAGATTTGCATGCCTTGAACATTTTTCATCCTCGATAGATAAGGTATCTTTTAAAAAAAACAGCATGTCTCTAGGCCTTGTAGTTTTGGAGGAGAAGATGTTCATGCGTACGCGGACGCCCACGCCGCAGAGTGACGACATAAAAATTATGGCGTGTCCTGGGTGTTGTGTTACACAGACTTCCAGCCAAGATCCTCCATTCGATAAAGCCCCCCCCCCCCCCCCCTCAGTTTTTAGCTGACAGGTTTGTGGAGTTCTTCACAGAAAATATTGAAAAAATATGCTCAACATTCTCTGCTTCTGTCAATTTGCAAGAGAATTAATCCACCCCTATACCTCTTCCAGAAATACAGGGCAAAGTACCCCCAAACTCAAGTTCCTTCAAACCCCCACTTTCGATCGTAGAGTTCACAAATCAATCAACAAACAAATCAACACTTTTCTAATTCCTTCAGTCACTATGCCCCAGTCCTTTGGAACTCCTTCCCCTTTCATGTAAGAAACAGTCCCTCTGTTGCATCTTTTAGGAAGCACCTCAAAACCCACCTCTTCAGCTCTAGTTTCCCAACTTAGTTTTCTTCCCTCCTGGTCACACCCACAATCCTGGATTACTGACCTTGAACGCCCCTCGACTCTCCCTATGATAATGATTTTGTTTAATTAGCGCACTGAGTTCCCCTTTGTGGGGAAGATATTGCACTTGCAAAGCAGTAGATTAGATTAGATTAGGTGAAAAAGGTTTTTTACTAATTAACGACCTGTGTCATTGTTACCCCAATTCTCTAAGTTGTTAGAAAAGTTGTTTTGTTCAAGACTAAATAATTTTAAATAAATTGCTACCAGCAAACATACAACATCTATTTGATACTAAAGAACATTTAAACTATAACTTAAGGGGCAAAAATAAATTTTCTACTAAATAGGCTTGGACAAAAACAAAAATAATGTGTGTATCAGTGGTTGGTGTAAAGATTTGGAACATTATTGATAATAACATTGCAGATATTGAACCATTACAAAATTTTTTTTTAAAAATGTATAAGAGTTATATATTGAGGTGTTATAATTCCCAGGTGAATCTTAGATCTGAAACTGAGTACAGTGCATGAACATAGTTAAGATCTTAAGAATGTCTAAATATGTGAACCTTATTCCTACTACACGGTAGTGATGGGACGATTAGACCAACGTTCGATTAATCGTCGGCGTTATGGCACAATCGCGTTCGGTCACTGACAACTTCTAGAAATTGATTAAATCTTACCCTTCCTTATGTGTCTCAATATCCACGTGTTTTTTATATTTTAAGCAATTTCCTTAACTTTCCTTTGATAAATAATGAGATTTGTCACGAATTTGGGTTTGTTTATATCCACCGCCATATTTACCGGAAGTGAGTGTTTTGGTAGGCTCTAAATGTCAGAAACACCGTTATTCTTACCGGACTGACAAATACTTCATCCCGGAAAGTGTTTCATGATATATTTTCTTACAGTGGAGTAAAAAGTCGATTATGGGTCGATCATCGGTCGGAAAATTGGACGAATAATCGACCTCGAAAATTGAGGCGATTCCACTCACTACTACACGGGTGGTCACAAAGATAAACGGTCATAGAGATAAACGGTCTTCAAACCTCTCAGATCTAAGTAGTGTAAATTATCAAAATCGCACAAACTAAACAACAACATATACTTTAACAATGCTTATCATGACATTGGGCAGGGTTGGGGTCAAATCCTTTGAAGATTTGGATTTGAAGGATTTAAATCCTTTTTTTAAAGGATTTGAACGGATTTGTCCTTTTGCAAAAAAAGGATTTTGGATTTGGAATTGATTTAAATCCTTTTGTTTTGGGGCAAAATCCTTCTGCTTTTCAAAATCCTTTAGATTTTAATTGTGTAGTGTGTGTCTATTTTTATGATATAGTGTGTTAATGTTTCTTTTCCCCTTTCATAAAATATGTAAACAAATTCTAATAGCCATGTGCAGGGTGCATTTATCCAAGCAAAATACAATTGTTGCTTTAGATATAATTTAATCTTTATATTTTACAGTGAGTAAGAAAGGGAGTACAGTTAAAAGAAACCTCATTACTTTGATGAAATAGCACTTAGCTTTCATAAACTTAATAAACAAATAAACTTTTTAAACAGAATAGAAATCCACTGTGAGCAGCAAAAGTCCTTAGTACTGTTACGGTCCGACGGCCGTCACGGCTACGAATGGGCGAAAATAGGGGATTTTATAAATCTTACCTTCTATTTAACTCGAGGAAATGCGAAAAACAGTGTATTAAAGCTTAAATTCATCTTATTTTATTTTAACCTCATGATATTGGGTGTTTTCTGCGGCATTTAGGTTATATTTGTATGAATCAATGAATCATCTGTGCTTGAGGAGATTTGTGACGTCATAGAAACTTCGGCCAGGGGTTAAAGCTTTATAAAATAACTGGAGGAAGTAAAGTATTCGAATTTATGCATGGAGTTTGTAATATTTATTTTATATGTGTGTGAATATGATGTTAAACTATTAATTTAGGCAATGTTGCATAATAGTAGACATAATTTACGTGAATGCTGGCTTTAAGTTTAAAAGCTATCACCCCTCCAGTTCATTCTCAGTATCGTCCCACTGGTCATGTGACCTCTCGCAAAGTAAATATAAGAGCCGCAGATTGCCGGATTCGTGAGAATTCAGTAGTGAATTCCACCAGCCACACCAAGGAAGAAGGAGCTGAGAAGACAGAAGAGAAGCAGGAGCCGCCACCAGCAGCCAACTAGCAGCCATAAGGTGTGCAGCAGGGGAGAAGCCATGTATTCAGCAGTGAATACTGGTTTCAGCCAGAGGGTGTCCACCTATAGCCGCCAGTAGCCGCCAATATAGCTGCCAGTAGCCACATATATTCAACTATAACATGACCAGCTATATATAGTCACCAGTAGCCATCTATAGCCGCCAGTAGCCGCCAATATAGCCGCCAAATAACCCTTAAACCTCATCCATCCATGTGGGATGCCAGTAGCCACCTATAGCCGCCAGTAGCCGCCAATATAGCCGCCAGTAGCCACATATATTCAAGTATAACATGACCAGCTATATATAGTCACCAGTAGCCATCTATAGCCGCCAGTAGCCGCCAATATAGCCGCCAAATAACCCTTAAACCCCATCCATCCATGTGGGATGCCAGTAGCCGCCTATAGCCGCCAGTAGCCGCCAATATAGCCGCCAGTAGCCACATATATTCAACTATAACATGACCAGCTATATATAGTCACCAGTAGCCATCTATAGCCGCCAGTAGCCGCCAATATAGCCGCCAAATAACCCTTAAACCCCATCCATCCACGTGGGATGCCAGTAGCCACCTATAACCGCCAGTAGCCGCCAATATAGCCGCCAGTAGCCACATATATTCAACTATAACATGACCAGCTATATATAGTCACCAGTAGCCATCTATAGCCGCCAGTAGCCGCCAATATAGCCGCCAAATAACCCTTAAACCCCATCCATCCGTGTGGGATGCCAGTAGCCACCTATAGCCGCCAGTAGCCGCCAATATAGCCGCCAGTAGCCACATATATTCAACTATAACATGACCAGCTATATATAGTCACCAGTAGCCATCTATAGCCGCCAGTAGCCGCCAATATAGCCGCCAAATAACCCTTAAACCTCATCCATCCATGTGGGATGCCAGTAGCCACCTATAGCCGCCAGTAGCCGCCAATATAGCCGCCAATAGCCACATATATTCAACTATAACATGATCAGCCATATATAGTCACCAGTAGCCATCTATAGCCGCCAGTAGCCGCCAATATAGCCGCCAATAGCCCCTTAAACCCTATTAATCCATGTGGGATGCCAGTAGCCATTAATAGCCACCAGTAGCCACCAATAGTAGCTGGCAGTTCTAACTAACATCCCTTATCACCGAGCAGTAGAATGCCAGTTCTTAAAGCCAGACATAGTCCTTAGTAGTCGGCAATAGTGTCAGTAGCCATGTTATGGTTATTATTAGTTATCTACTTGTCCTAGATGGTATTTATAATCTTATCTTGTAGTTGTGCTAATTATCTTAATCAACCTTCTGGTCAATGGTGACTTATAATTTTAATTCAATGATAATGATTTATATATATATATATATTATTTGATTGCCTGTTAATAAATGGGAATAGCCCTATATATCCCTTGATTTTGCTTGCTTGCTTGCTTCCTGTTCCGTAACTTTCCTTAGTTAAACATACAATAAGAATTGCTGCAGATGAAGATTTGCAATCACATTTTATTACACCTGGGGTCATGCAGTTCTGACAGCTGGATATCCTATGAGGTGTAATGAGGTTCAGTAGTGAACCTGTTTAATGATACTTGGGAATCCTAGAGATGTCCGGTGATTCTCCACAGGAATCTGTTTCTGACATTTGGATGTCCTATGAGGTGTAATGAGGTTCAGCAGTGAACCTGTTAAATGATACTTGGAAATCCTGGAGATGTCCGGTGATTCTCTACAGGAATCTGTTTCTGACATGGGGTTGTCCTGGAAGGTATCACAAGATTCAGCAGTGAAGCTGTTTTAAGACACTTGGGGATCCTGGAGATGTCCGGTGGTTCAATGAAGAATCTGTTTCTGACATTTGGATCTCCTGGAGGTGTCTGATGAAGAATCTGTTTCAGTACTTGGAGACGTCCTGGAGGTGCTGGTGATTCTGAAGGCTTGAGTAAGCCTTGTTTGAGACTCAGTAGTGAGTCTGGAAAATTCCTGTACAGGTGGGAAAATTAGAGAATTTATGGACTGGACAGACCGTCCAGTTGGGCGCCAGAGTATGATATATTTATGCCGCTCGGATCCGTCACATTTTGGTGTCAGAAGTGGGATTCCTTTGTTTGTTAGGAATCCAGTGATGCGGATCCAGCGCTTATTTTTTTTAAGCAGAGTTATTTTATATTGTAGATATATATAATGAGTGAAACGGGTGAGAGGAGTGATGTAGCTGACAATGCAGCCGGGGGAGTGTTTACTCAGTCTACACATGGCGGTTCAGGTGATGTGCAACCAAAGAGACCAGATGACCAACAACGGATGGAAGCCCTGGAGTGTCTCAGACATCTTTGTCCAGATCGGAGAGAAGAAAGGGGACAAGCCTTCCACCTGGAACAGATGGACAACCCTAGATGGGGAGCTGATGCACCAGCAAGACTGGCCGTTGGAGTTGACAGAGAGGAAGCCAGGCAAAACAAGAGACCAAAAGTTATGCCTGACCAATTCGATGGCAAGTCATCTTGGCCCGATTACTTGGCCCACTTTGAGATATGCAGTGAGATCAATGGCTGGAACTTCCAACAGCGCACACAGTATCTCAGTGTTAGCTTGAGGGGAACTGCATGTCAGGTGATGAACAACTTACCACTTCACAGACGAAGAGATTATCGTGAGCTGGTAACTGCATTAGGCAGACGATTCAATCCAGAAAACCAGAGTGAGCTGTACCGTGTCCAACTTCGGAATCGGCTCAGGCGAACAAATGAGAGTTTACCTGAGTTGGGTCAACACATCAGACAATTGGTTAGTCGGGCTTATCCTGGTGCCAATGCTGATGTCTTAGATGTCCTTGGGAAGGACTATTTCATAGATTCAATAGATGATCCTGACATCCGCTGGCGCATTTATCAAACAAAGCCAGAGAATTTAGACGGAGCAATATGCACCGCTGTAGAATTTGAAGCGTATAAATCAGCGGAGAAGCAAAGAACTTCAGGCAAATGTTATGTGAGGGATGTCCAGTACAAACCAAATGCAACAACTCAGAGGTCATCACGAGACCATTCTGTAATTGATGAATTGAAGAAACAAGTGGAAGAGCTGAAAAGGAAGCTTCAAGACCAAGCAATGAGAAGAGGGACAAGAGGTCAGACTTCATACTTACATGATGGAAAACAGAGTTCCAATGTTAGGTGTTGGAATTGTGGGGAAATTGGACATGTGATGCGTAATTGTCCCCATGAGTCCAAGACTGAGATGTCAAACTAGATCAGGCTGCATCTAGTGGTCGAGGTACAGCCGAAATTTCAAGACCACAAAAGATTTTGAGTGTTTGTGGGAATTGTGGGTTAGTGATTATAGGGGAAATTAATTGTCAACCTTTGAAATTTTTGATTGATACGGGTGCGGGTGTTACCCTCATTTCTAAGGGTATATTTCAACAGATGAGTCAAGGCGTGGAGGGTTCTTTACAGGAAGTACCATTTGATGTCTGTGGTGCTGATGGAGGCCAACTAGAGGTCTTGGGCCAGGACCTAATGGAAATCACTATTGGGCCACTGAAGGTCCTCCATGAAGTCATTGTGGCTGATATAGAGGCCGATGCAATCCTGGGGATGGATTTCCTGTCAACACATGGGTGCAAGGTGAACCTAGCTGACCAACATCTTACTATCCATGGCATGGAAGTCACCCTGTGGCAAGAAGGAAGTCGACCCCAGTGTTGCCGAATCACCATCAAAGAAGACATTGTTGTCCCAGCAGAATCAGAGATGATAATTGGAGGAATGGCACAACAAAGAGGGTCAGAAGCAAAACTCAATATAGTTGAGCACACCACAAAGTTTGTGGAAAACTATGGACTTCTTGTAGGGGGGTCATTAGTCGACATCAGGCGAGGAATCATTCCTCTTCGTGTTATGAATCCACATTCACAAAGTATTAAGCTTTTTCAGGGTACAGTTGTTGGTGTGGCAGAGCCAGTAGAAATATGTCACAATACTCCATTTGAGACAGAGAAGATGTTTGTGCGACATGTGGCCAGAGAAACCAACCATTACCTTCCAAATGAAGAGACTGCCTCACCAGAAACACACAGCCAGAAAGACAATGGTTCGAGGGAGGTACCAGCATATTTGCAAGAGTTGTTAGAGAATGGCTCCCAGTTCCTAACATCAGAGCAGAAACAGTCACTGGAACAGCTCCTGGTCCAATTCCAAGAAGTGTTTGTGGGACCTAATGGAAAACTTGGAAGAACCAACCTGATTAAACACAAAATCAACACTGGAGACCATAGACCAATCCGGCAACATCCAAGAAGAGTTCCCCTTCATTTACAGGAAGAAGCAAAGGGTCAGG
This sequence comes from Sabellastarte sp. h YS-2021, assembly GCA_964017235.1. NCBI lineage: Eukaryota > Metazoa > Annelida > Polychaeta > Sabellida > Sabellidae > Sabellastarte > Sabellastarte sp. h YS-2021. The sequence goes on from OZ024930.1 coordinate 178,445,973, forward strand.
TAAAGAAGATGCTGCAAGCGGGGGTGATAGAACCGTCAAGCAGTCCTTGGTCAGCCCCAGTAGTCCTGGTTTGCAAGAAGGATGGAACCTATCGCTACTGTATAGACTACAGGATGCTCAACAAAGTCACTGTAGGTGATTCCTATCCCATACCTAGGGTGTCATTTGATCAGTTAGAAGGTGCTAAGTGGTTTAGTACTTTAGATCTACAGTCAGGGTACTGGCAGGTTGAAATGGATCAGGCTGACAAGGAAAAGACCGCTTTTGTTTGCAAAGAAGGTCTGTTCCAATTCAACCTTATGCCTTTCGGCCTCACCAATGCGCCTTCTACTTTTGAAAGATTGATGGAGATGGTCTTAGCTGGACTACAATATAAGATTTGTCTGATTTATCTGGATGATGTGATTGTCTATGGCAAAAGTTTTGAAGAAGAAATCTCCAGGCTTGGCAAAGTATTCTGCAGACTCCAAGATGCAGGACTGAAGCTGAAACCACAGAAGTGTGTATTATTCCAGAAACAAGTGACATACTTGGGTCATATTGTCTCAGAAAGAGGGGTTGCTCCTGATCCAGCCAAAATTGAGAGCGTGAAAGGTTGGCCAACTCCTACCAATGTGACTGAAGTGAGAAGTTTTCTTGGGCTTGCAGCGTACTATAGGAGGTTCATCAAAGACTTCTCTAGAATAGCATCTCCATTGCATAGGCTGACAGAAAAGGGCAGAATGTTTAGCTGGGATGAGACATGTCAGACAGCCTTTGAGGAGCTCAAGGTCCACCTGACTTCAGCACCTGTGTTGGCCTACCCCAAACTAGAAGCCAAATTCATACTAGACACAGACGCCAGTGATGTAGCCATTGGTGCTGTCTTGTCCCAGAAGTTTGATGAACAGGAACATGTCATTGCATATGGTAGTAGGTGTTTATCCAAAGCAGAACGTCGATATTGTGTGACCAGAAAAGAGCTTCTAGCAATAGTTTATTTTGTCAAATATTTCCGCCATTACTTGTATGGAAGGCAGTTCCTATTGAGAACGGATCACGGATCACTTCGCTGGTTGTTTAATTTCAAGGAGCCAGAAGGACAAGTTGCCAGATGGATTGAAGCCTTGTCAACTTTTGATTTTGACATTCAGCACAGACCAGGGAGACAACATGGGAATGCCGATGGGCTGTCGCGCATTCCATGCAGGCAGTGTGGTGAACATCAAGCTGCGATGATACAAACCATAGCACACAAGGATAACACAGTTCCTACTCGCAAGGTGATGACAACGCCGGAGACAGAATCATGGGTGAGTGGATGGAGCCAGAATTTGATCCGAGAAAAAGAACTAAATGATCCAGACATTGGGAAGATACTGAAGCTGAAAGAATCGAGTCAAAGGAAGCCTTGCTGGCAGGATGTCTCATCTGACAACGAAGTAGTCAAAGCATATTGGTTCTTGTGGTCTCAGCTCTATGTGGGATGGAGTGTTGTACAAACTCTGGGAAGAAGAAACATCACCAATGGGGCATTGGCAATTAGTCGTGCCAACAGAACTCAGGAAAGAGATTCTTGAAATGTTGCATGACCATGTCACGGCTGCACATTTGGGACAGCACAAGACATTAGCAAGAGTTCGGCGGCGTTTCTTTTGGTATAAGTTGAAGGAAGATGTGAACAAGTGGTGTAACAATTGTGAGACTTGTGCCAAGAAAAAGATGCCAATTCCAACGAACAAGGCCCAGATGCAATCCTATACAGTTGGGTGTCCCATGGAGAGAGTTGCCTTGGATATTTTAGGACCACTGCCGAGGACTTCGAGGGGAAATGTGTACATCTTGGTTGTAGCAGACTATTTCACCAGATGGACAGAAGCCTATCCGATGTGTAACCAAGAAGCAGTCACTGTTGCCAAGAAATTGGTGAATGAATTCATTTGCCGCTTTGGTGCACCACTACAGGTTTTGACAGATCAAGGGGCACAGTTTGAGTCACAGCTGTTTTGCGAAATGTGCCATCTGTTGGACATAAGCAAAACTAGAACAAGTGCTTATCATCCCCAAAGTGATGGTATGGTAGAGAGGTTTAACAGAACTTTAGCTAGTATGCTGAGTCTGTTTGTCAAGGATCATCAAAGAGATTGGGATGTCCATGTGCCAATGGTGATGATGGCATATCGTTCCACTATACAGGAAACCACCAGTGTATCGCCAAACAAGATGATGATGGGTCGAGAAGTGAATATGCCAATAGATTTGCTGTTTGGTGGACCGCTAGAAGTTAAAGAAGCCACCTATGGATCAGAATATGTTGCAGAATTGCAGGACAAATTGAAACTTGGACATGAGTGGGCAAGAATTCACTTGAAGAAGGGTGCAGAAAGGCAAAAGAAGATGTATGACCTAAAGGCCACATCACAGGGCTACAAACGAGGCCAGTTTGTATGGGTCTACACCCCATGTAAGAAGAAAGGGCTAAGTCCAAAGCTGCAGAAGTATTGGGATGGTCCATTCTTGGTCATAAATAAACTGAGTGATGCTCTTTACAGAGTGCAGAGGTCAGCCAGATCAGCATGCAAAATCATCCATTTCAATAGATTGAAACTAGCTGATGGACAAGAGAGAATCCCGTGGATACCCGAAGTAGAACCAGAGGTGTTACTCGAACAAGGAAACCTGGAAGGATACTCTAGTGCAGGAGAAAGAAGAATCCAGCTGGTAGATAGTGATACTGAGACAGATGAAGAGGCTGACAATACCAAGAAACAGGAAGTCAGGGTAGCTGAGAAGGGCCCTCAAGACCAACCTGAAGGATGTGTGGATCATCTTGATGTGCAAGGGTCAGAGGAGCCAGATGAAGGTCAAAGCACAAGGGTGACTCCAAGAGGTAGCTGGCGTCGCTCTGAAAGGATAAGCCGGCCACCCAGGAGACTTATTGAAGAAATCTGATTCAGTCAAACTTTTGCTGTACCCACATAGTCAAGTTTTCTGCTAGATAAGAATGCAGCTAGATAAGAATGCAAGAAGGTACATCAATGCAGCACAGGTTCTCACCCAAATCCCCACTCAAGCTGCCCAAGACTTATGTTTTTTTCTTATTTTTTTTATTCTTGTAGATGCCAGGTTCACACATTTGCAACATCTGTGACAAGATTTTCTCTGCCAAACCAAATCTGAAAAGGCACATACAAAATGCCCATGGTAAAGGACAGAGAGTACAATGCCCATATTGCAATAAGACAAGGACACGGGTTGATGATCTCATACGCCACCACATAGTCAACAACCACCCAGAAAAAGTTGCTGAAGTGGCCAAAGACAAAACAATCATAAAGACTGTCTCTGCAAGCAACCACTCTCCAGAGAAGAAGGCAAAGAAGGGGAACGAATCTTCAGCTGCCAGCAAGTCTACCACCAAGAAGGACAAGCCCGAGAGATCAGAGACAGAAACCATCCTTGGACCACTCATCGGACGGCCAATTTCCCCCTTAAAATCTCCTCCCCATAACTCTGACAGTATTCAAGGCAGTCCCTCCTTGTTCCAGAGGTTGGACAACATGATCACGCTGGCTGGGGGACAAGCTGAGGTTGTAAGGCAGAGTGAGACAGAACAGGCAGTGGCTTCCATTTTGCCAACTCAACAGGAAGCCCCAATGGAAACGTCACCCCAAGGAGACGAACCACCAGTAGATAAGAAGCCAGATGCTGATATTCTTATTCCACGGGAAGCTGTGACAGTCATAGGAATAGCCACAGGACCAAGGGATGTACATGCGCCAGTTGTTGAAGGGAAGGCAGGAGGACCTAATCGATCAGAGGTTGGCGATATGTACATTCCAAACTGTGAGACGGCAGCAACTCAGTACTCTCCCCAAAAGGAAGTTCAACCCAATCCACCAGCCGAACCAATCCCCATCATACCCCCACCTCAAGCTCAACCCATATTTCATAACCCGCTCTACCTAGAGAGCCATTGCCCCCATGGCATTAAAATTCCTACTCATATCCATATTAGAACAGTAAAGAAACCAAATGGAGAGGTAGTAAAGACAAAAGAAATTTTGGTCAACTGTGCATGTTGCCCGCCTCCAGTCATCCATATGGTAGCCAAAGTAGACCCGACCACAATGAGACAAGCAACCCAGTCAAGACCATCCTCAGTATTTTCGAGTTCAACCAGAGAAACCTATAGCAGCATCATGAGTGACAGTGACAGCGATTAAACACTAAATTGAAAGCCAAGAACTTTGCTCAGTATAAATTCATGATTGTTTGATTTAAATGATGAAAGGACTTTTAGAAGTTTGGGGTTATATCAGTAATTTTTATTTACAATTAGAACAACCACTATATGAATGGACTGTAATTATAAAGTATAATTTTGTTGTTCTGAGGGTAATGTTGTAGTATTGCATGTATATATGTTTACAATTCTGAGCTCTTCTTAATTTGCAGTGTTTTATCTTATGTACTGTTTTACATTTTATTGGTATATTTCAAATCCATACTATGCATGGACTGTAATTATAGACCGTAGTTCATTTGGTGGTATTGTTTGTAGTGTTTCATGTATATATGAAGTAATTCAGTGATTTAACCCTTACTGCAGTATTTTTTTTACTGTCTTTTGGTTTTGTTTGACATAATTTTGTTAAATTAAAGTTAATTTGATGTTAATAATCTGGTGTTAATGAGTACTAAAACTTGTTGGGATTAAGCGGGACGCTTTAATCTTAGTAGGGGGGAGTGTTACGGTCCGACGGCCGTCACGGCTACGAATGGGCGAAAATAGGGGATTTTATAAATCTTACCTTCTATTTAACTCGAGGAAATGCGAAAAACAGTGTATTAAAGCTTAAATTCATCTTATTTTATTTTAACCTCATGATATTGGGTGTTTTCTGCGGCATTTAGGTTATATTTGTATGAATCAATGAATCATCTGTGCTTGAGGAGATTTGTGACGTCATAGAAACTTCGGCCAGGGGTTAAAGCTTTATAAAATAACTGGAGGAAGTAAAGTATTCGAATTTATGCATGGAGTTTGTAATATTTATTTTATATGTGTGTGAATATGATGTTAAACTATTAATTTAGGCAATGTTGCATAATAGTAGACATAATTTACGTGAATGCTGGCTTTAAGTTTAAAAGCTATCACCCCTCCAGTTCATTCTCAGTATCGTCCCACTGGTCATGTGACCTCTCGCAAAGTAAATATAAGAGCCGCAGATTGCCGGATTCGTGAGAATTCAGTAGTGAATTCCACCAGCCACACCAAGAAAGAAGGAGCTGAGAAGACAGAAGAGAAGCAGGAGCCGCCACCAGCAGCCAACTAGCAGCCATAAGGTGTGCAGCAGGGGAGAAGCCATGTATTCAGCAGTGAATACTGGTTTCAGCCAGAGGGTGTCCACCTATAGCCGCCAGTAGCCGCCAATATAGCTGCCAGTAGCCACATATATTCAACTATAACATGACCAGCTATATATAGTCACCAGTAGCCATCTATAGCCGCCAGTAGCCGCCAATATAGCCGCCAAATAACCCTTAAACCTCATCCATCCATGTGGGATGCCAGTAGCCACCTATAGCCGCCAGTAGCCGCCAATATAGCCGCCAGTAGCCACATATATTCAAGTATAACATGACCAGCTATATATAGTCACCAGTAGCCATCTATAGCCGCCAGTAGCCGCCAATATAGCCGCCAAATAACCCTTAAACCCCATCCATCCATGTGGGATGCCAGTAGCCGCCTATAGCCGCCAGTAGCCGCCAATATAGCCGCCAGTAGCCACATATATTCAACTATAACATGACCAGCTATATATAGTCACCAGCAGCCATCTATAGCCGCCAGTAGTCGCCAATATAGCCGCCAAATAACCCTTAAACCCCATCCATCCACGTGGGATGCCAGTAGCCACCTATAACCGCCAGTAGCCGCCAATATAGCCGCCAGTAGCCACATATATTCAACTATAACATGACCAGCTATATATAGTCACCAGTAGCCATCTATAGCCGCCAGTAGCCGCCAATATAGCCGCCAAATAACCCTTAAACCCCATCCATCCGTGTGGGATGCCAGTAGCCACCTATAGCCGCCAGTAGCCGCCAATATAGCCGCCAGTAGCCACATATATTCAACTATAACATGACCAGCTATATATAGTCACCAGTAGCCATCTATAGCCGTCAGTAGCCGCCAATATAGCCGCCAAATAACCCTTAAACCTCATCCATCCATGTGGGATGCCAGTAGCCACCTATAGCCGCCAGTAGCCGCCAATATAGCCGCCAATAGCCACATATATTCAACTATAACATGACCAGCCATATATAGTCACCAGTAGCCATCTATAGCCGCCAGTAGCCGCCAATATAGCCGCCAATAGCCCCTTAAACCCTATTAATCCATGTGGGATGCCAGTAGCCATTAATAGCCACCAGTAGCCACCAATAGTAGCTGGCAGTTCTAACTAACATCCCTTATCACCGAGCAGTAGAATGCCAGTTCTTAAAGCCAGACATAGTCCTTAGTAGTCGGCAATAGTGTCAGTAGCCATGTTATGGTTATTATTAGTTATCTACTTGTCCTAGATGGTATTTATAATCTTATCTTGTAGTTGTGCTAATTATCTTAATCAACCTTCTGGTCAATGGTGACTTATAATTTTAATTCAATGATAATGATTTATATATATATATATATTATTTGATTGCCTGTTAATAAATGGGAATAGCCCTATATATCCCTTGATTTTGCTTGCTTGCTTGCTTCCTGTTCCGTAACTTTCCTTAGTTAAACATACAATAAGAATTGCTGCAGATGAAGATTTGCAATCACATTTTATTACACCTGGGGTCATGCAGTTCTGACAGCTGGATATCCTATGAGGTGTAATGAGGTTCAGTAGTGAACCTGTTTAATGATACTTGGGAATCCTAGAGATGTCCGGTGATTCTCCACAGGAATCTGTTTCTGACATTTGGATGTCCTATGAGGTGTAATGAGGTTCAGCAGTGAACCTGTTAAATGATACTTGGAAATCCTGGAGATGTCCGGTGATTCTCTACAGGAATCTGTTTCTGACATGGGGTTGTCCTGGAAGGTATCACAAGATTCAGCAGTGAAGCTGTTTTAAGACACTTGGGGATCCTGGAGATGTCCGGTGGTTCAATGAAGAATCTGTTTCTGACATTTGGATCTCCTGGAGGTGTCTGATGAAGAATCTGTTTCAGTACTTGGAGACGTCCTGGAGGTGCTGGTGATTCTGAAGGCTTGAGTAAGCCTTGTTTGAGACTCAGTAGTGAGTCTGGAAAATTCCTGTACAGGTGGGAAAATTAGAGAATTTATGGACTGGACAGACCGTCCAGTTGGGCGCCAGAGTATGATATATTTATGCCGCTCGGATCCGTCACAGTACTTGTAAAATGCAATTAACTTATCTGTTTGTGTGTATAAGATGCCTCATTTCTTTCCACTTCATTCACTCATTTCAACACATTATTCAATCTTAAGCAGTGACTTATGTGTAATGTTATGGAGTGGAAACCATCCAAGGTGATAAAAAAATTTGACATCCAACAGGGTGTTTATGGGAATTTCAAAGCCAAATGCAAACATTGCACAGCTATTGTTTCTGGTTCAACAAAAGCCTGCTAAGACATCTATTGGTATGTTCATTCAGCTTTTGTCTAAAGAAAGTGAAACATTGCAGGGTTATATATGTAACCCTAGTTCTGCTTGTTTTCTATAATAAGCCTGCTGTTATACATGTTAGTGGTCAATAATATGCCTTTTGACATGTATGTTTGTTTAAATTTTGAACAAATGCAAACACTAAGGTGGTGACACAAAATTTTAATAAGATTAACATTTCATTTAATTGAAAATAATCTACAGCTTTTGTAATTACTAATATATATTGTAGACTTATGGTACAGTAGATATGATCTTATAGTACACATCTATCATAGTGTATTAAAGCATGTTTTTTTAAAGGATTTAAATTCCTTTTTTAAAAAGGATTTGGATTTGGATTTAAATCCTTTTGAAAAAGAAAGGATTTGGATTTGAAAAATTTCAAAGGATTTGGATTTAAATCCTTTTTCAAGTTAAATATTATTGTTAAACCGTTTTTACAAAGTTGCCAGAAATTACAAGTACATAAAATGTTCACTACCATGAAAACCCCATGGATCACCATACATATTGCGTACTCATACTGTGTAAACCTGTTTCAGGATTATGTGTTTCTATTAGTGGCTTTCTACCAGTAAACGCCCATGCTGTGATCAATATTTTGAATTTAACTTATACAAACAGCTTTATATTGTATTCTTCTATTATTAGATTATCAAATGACTTGCACTACAGTTAATTCTTCGGCTATAATGTGCAGTATTTCCTAGAAAGTGTTATTATTTTAACAATTTATCTCTATTATCATCCATTTCTACCGCAAAACGGAAATACCAGTGAACGCCCATTTTGTAGACTTATACAAGCATTTGTCCTTGACCCCCAATAAAGAAATATAAGGTGGGCGTTCACTGGTACACGGGTGGTCACGAAGATAAACGGTCATAGAGATAAACGGTCTTCAGAATTCTTCAAATATAAGTAGTCTAAAGACCAGCACAACACAAACCAAATACCAGATGTCTTGATAAGCTTTCTTTGATTGTATTTTCTTATTTAGTTTGTGTGATTTTGTTGTTTACACCACTTAGATTTGAACAATTCTGAAGACCGTTTATCTCTATGACCGTTTATCTTCATGACCACCCGTGTAGCCGGGCGTTAACTGGTAGAAAGCCACTATATTCACGATTAAAAACTGTACAGTAAACAATGATACCTAAATTATCAAAATCCCTCAATAAATAAATATTTTATGTCAATTTGAATTTCTAATTGAATGGGGCCGAGTTTCCATATAGTATAGTATGGGTCCCAGTAGGTGGGGGGCCGAGTTGGCAAAGGTCCGAGTTGACCAGTTTCCCGCCGAGGACACAACAATATGTCTGAGATTATTTGTGCTTAGATAATATCTACTCGCCTATAAACCTACTGGATCTGGTGAAATATATGCAATACTTTTTTGTGTTTTTACTGTAGGTTTAGGGCGATAAAAGGTGTGTAGGAAAGCCCTTTTCTGTGCGGAGATGAGGAACATTTGACCTGTCAATCAAATATAAAGACATTTGATTGGCTATAGGTATATTTCTGCAACCGAAAACAACAATATATTCGAATCAGATCGGGTGAACACTAAATGTGAATATCACTTAGGTCTGTTAAAACCTCAGAATCGGACGTTTCTTTACCCTGTAAAAACATACAATCGTCCCAACAATTAACTTTATTCGTACATAAACCTATTCAAATATTTTAATAAGACACATTTCTCATCTTCCATATCTCTATAAATTTTGTATAAATGTTCCTCTAACCTAGCTGTAGAAATATTAAATTAACCCATTTGTCACTCTACCCTGTAAAATCATAAATTGGGGTGTTCCTCTACCCTGTAAAAACATAAAATTACTCAATTTGAGGATTTATTCACCTACATATATGCCCTAAAATAATTGGACACAACCTATTTTCTTGATATACCACATCATCCATATGTTCCTCCACCTTGTAAAAATCACAAATTGTGGTGTTCCTCCACTCTGTTAAATCATAAAATCGCTCATTTGGCAGATTTTTCCACTACATATTTGGTTTAAAATGATTGGAAACAACCAATTTTCTTCATATACAACATCATCCACATGTTCCTTTACCCTGTAAAATCACAAATTGGGATGTTCCTCCACCCTGTGAAACCATAAAATCGCCCCATTTGAGGATTTTCCAGCTACATATTTGGTCTAAAATGACTGGAAAAAAACCCATTTTCTTGATATACCACATCATCCACATTTTCCTCCACCTGTAAAATCACAAATTGTGGTGTTCCTGCACACTGGGAAATCATAAAATCGGTCAAATTGAGGATTATCCACCTACATATATGACCTAAAATGATTGGACACAACCTAATTTTACTGATATACCACATCATCCACATGTTCCTCCACCCTGTGAAACCATAAAATCGCCCCATTTGAGGATTTTCCAGCTACATATTTGGTCTAAAATGACTGGAAAAAAACCCATTTTCTTGATATACCACATCATCCACATTTTCCTCCACCTGTAAAATCACAAATTGTGGTGTTCCTGCACACTGGGAAATCATAAAATCGGTCAAATTGAGGATTATCCACCTACATATATGACCTAAAATGATTGGACACAACCTAATTTTACTGATATACCACATCATCCACATGTTCCTCCACCCTGTAAAATGACAAACTGGGATGTTCCTCCACCCTGTGAAAACATAAAATCGCCCATTTTGAGGAATTTCCACCAGATATATGACCTAAAATGATTGGACACAACCTATTTTTTGGTTATACCATATCATGCACATGTTCCTCCACCCTGTAAAATCACAAATTGGGGTGTTCCTCCACCCAGTGGAACCATAAAATCGCCCATTTTGAGGAATTTCCACCTACATATAGGGCCTCAAATAATTGGACACAAGTAGTAATCTAAGTGCCACACCAGTTACACGATCACTATTGGGTATTTGTAAATCAACTGTAAAAGCCTTTTATTGTCAACTACCAAACACACAACTCAAGCATATGATCTCATTAGCCCTAACCCAACCCCTAACCCCAAAAATATTTTGAAAGCAAGTAATCTCAACATAATCAGAGAAATGCTATGTAACCCCAACCCCTAACCCCAAAAATATTTTGAAAGCAAATAATCTCAACATAATCAGAGCCCAACCCCTAACCCCAGAAATATTTTGAAAGCAAATAATCTCAACCAGCTATGTAACCCCAACCCCATAACCCCAAAAATATTTTGAAAGCAAATAATCTCAACCAGCTATGTAACCTCAACCCCTAACCCCAAAAATATTTTGAAAGCAAATAATCTCAACCTAATTAGATACGTAACCCAAACCAAAGGTTTATACCCAACACCTATTTATCTGGGTTTAATTATGACCTAACCCCAAGAATGTAATCCCAACCCTAACCCCAATATCTATATCTAACCCCTAACTACCCACATATGATTTAACCCCAGGAATCTCTATTTATGTAACCCCAACCCTAATATCTATGTCATAAATATCTCTCTAATTAAGACCTAACCCCAGGAATGTAAACCCCCAACCCACATATTTTGGTCAACTAACCAAATAATCACACACTATGACCTAACCAGAGTTATTTAAACCCTCCCTAACACCAATATTTCCATGAAGTGAGCCAATAATCTGTTAACACCTCTAATAACACTCATACCCTCAACTCTGTGTAACCCCAATATAATCAACCCTACAAATACTTTTCCATCACCTATCCTCAAGTATGTAAACCCTTGATGTTATTGTAGACCTATCCTCAGGTATGTAAACCTTTAATATTAAATTAACCTCAAGATGCAATAAACTTAATAATAATATCATATAATCAAATGCTTCTCTCGTGTAGGAATAATTACCAAGTGAGTGTATATTTGGGGGCTCCTCTTTAAACTACTCCAACAATTTACATGTAACATAAACACAAGGGTAATAGGGTACAAAGCATACTTGAGGACTCTCGAAACATCTCTGCGTAAATGATGAAGTGGAATTTCTCACTCGCTATTTATATGAAATCGCGATGGGATCTAAAACCCGATTTGACCTTCCTTGACCTAATTAACCACCTGACCAATCACAGAATTTACAACCTACACATTTGGATCCCATCACGTGACCTAATCAGCTGTTTTCCTTGCGTTATCAAGAGGGCTAACCCTGTTTTTATTATATAAACAACACCAATAAATATCCACACTCAGACTTTAAATGCGCCTCATATGATAACATAAATGATAAATATGTTTATCAATTTGAAAGGTTTGAGGGAGATAAATAGGCTCGTTCCACATGTACATAACCAGAATCCATGCCCAATCTTGGATGTAATATTATTTTCTGTCGATATAAACTCTCTTAGGAGATTTTGGGTGTGTTTCATGTATGCTGGATGTTGTTGTTACCACTATCCAAGATACTCTCTTGATATTATGAAAATTTTTGTTCATCATCTTATACAATCTATTAAGAAACGTCGCCATGGATCCAACCACACCACCAAGGTGTTATAGATGTTGTTATTGTGGATGGGATATGATTACTAATTCAAATCTGCAACATCATCAAAGAGTATGCCTCCTATCTGACAGAAGATCTCAGGAAATATGTAAAATATGTGCAAAGAAGTTCAACACCTCAGAGGAACTCAGGTTTCATCTGAGGAAATGTGGCAAGTATCAATGTTTTAACTGTGATATACCTTTTTTGACCACTGTTGCTTTGAATTCTCATATTCATCTAAATCATCGTAATGAAAACCTCAACAATGCCAGGACATATGCATGCTCTCTATGTAAGAGAATTTGTACAAGTAGACGAGAGCTCTACCACCATAGAATGAACCAACATGGAGGCAATGATGATGATGATGATGACACTGATAATGAGGATAATCCAGACTATATACAGAATGAAGAAAACGAAAACATTCGAGAGGTTTATGTAACCAACAGGAATCATATTAAGGATTATCATCATGAGGGTGATCTGAGGCATGTATATAACTTTTCAACTAACAATCTGAATGATGGTTATGCAGAAATCAGGAGACACTTAAATGACATTTATGATGACCTAAATGTGACATATAGAATTAATTTTGCCTTTGGTATGATATTATTCAATAATCAAACAGGGGAATATAGGTATTATATACCATATTTCAACAGTCGAATTCTAACATATCCTTTTACAGTATCTAATAGAAATAGTTTACGTCTATTGATGAACAAAATCCTAAGAATAGATATTATTGAACAAGCCAGAGCAGTTAGACCTTCCACTGCATGGACTCTAGCTTTCATAACCAATGTCCAGTATAATGTATTTTTAACAGATTTTCCACTTGGAGCCAACATCAAACTACCATCCTATGTCTCCACTAACAGATATTTAAAAAATGTAGTGATGAATCGCAGAAAAAATCAACCATATCAGGATAATTTATGTTTTTTTAGATGTATCAAGTTACATTTTGGGAATAATAACCGAAAGGTTAAAGACTATTTACGAATGTGGCTGAAATATACAAACAACAGTGATATGGATGAGAGCCAATTTCCAGGAATCAATTTTCAGGATATCATAGAGATTGAGAAATGTTATAATATTAAGATTTTGATATACAATCTTAACTCAAATGGAACTGTGAGCTGTGTATACGAAACTATGTCACAAAATTCCTCTAAAATGTATCTTAATGTCTACCATAATCATTATAGTTATATTACGAATTTTTCAAAGTATGCAAAAAAATTTCAATGCGAAAAATGCTCTAAAATTTTTAAAAAGATATGGCATCTGAAGAGACACACATCACAATGTTATGAAAGAACCAAATATCTATTTCCAGGGGGTTTTCATAAAACACAGCCAACTATTTTTGATAAATTAGAATCAGTGGGAATTAATGTTCCAAAATCAGAAAAATATTTTCCAAACTTTATTGTATGGGATATGGAGGCTATGTTACAAAAAGTCCAATCTACCTCTGATTCACAGGATAAGAAGCTGCAATGGTTGACCAAACATGTACCTATCAGCATTAGTATCGCCTCCAATGTCTCTGGCTATGAAGAACCTAAATGTATAGTAGATTTAAACGAGGAAAAACTGATTAATAAGATGATGACCTCACTTCAAGATATCAGTAATGCTTGCTATCATACTTTAACAGAAAAGTATGCATCTTTGATCCAACAATTGGATGAACTAATAGAAAGCTATGAAAGTACACAAAATCAAGATTCAGAAACTGAATCAAACGAATCCTCAAATCATATCCTAAACCAGAAACATTCCTCAAACCCAATTATAAATTTGAAGAAAGAATTTGACAGATACCTTAGGCAGATACCAGTTTTAGGTTTTAATTCTGGGAAGTATGATTTAAATCTTATAAAGAGGCATATAATGGCATATATTTTGTACACGTATAAACAGAATGAAATATTTACAATAAAAAGGAATAACACCTACATCTCTATTGCAGTACCTGAAATGAAATTTTTAGATATTACAAATTATCTAGCTGCAGGTTGTTCATATAGCAAATTTCTTAAAGCATACGGATGTGAAATATCTAAAGGAATTTTTCCCTATGAATGGTTAGATTCACCCTCAAAATTAGATGACCCATACTTACCTCCACCAGAAGCATTTTACTCGAAATTAAGTGGAACCAATCCAATACAAACTGACGAAGATTACGATCACCTTAAAGATATTTGGAGTCGTAATAATATGAAGACCTTTAAAGATTATCTGATGTATTATAATAATTTAGACACAGGTCCCTTTGTCATTGCCCTTACCAATTTTATAGATATTTATAAGCAAGAGGGTATAGACATTTTTAAAGATTATGTGACACTACCTGGAGTAGCTAGAAAAATGCTCTATGAATCATCAAGTAGCAAATTTTCATTAATAAATAAAGAAAATGCTGATCTATATTATACCATGAAAAAAAATATTGTAGGAGGCCCCAGCATAATATTTTCTAGGTATCATGAGAAGGATGTTACAAATATAAAAAATGTAGACAATAATCTATGCAAAGCTGTGGTAGGGTACGATTGTAATGGACTTTATTCATATGCCATTAAACAGAAGATGCCAACAGGTGTATATATTCGAAGATTTGAACACAGCGATTTCAGACCAGAGCTTAGTGAAAAGTATATAGATTCTTACGTTTGGATGGATTTTCTTATGAAAGATAAGAAAATCAAAATTTTACATAAACTGAATAATTCCAAAGAGATAAGAATTGGTAATTATCTAGTGGATGGATTTTGTATTAGAACCAAAACAGTTTATGAGTACAACGGATGTTATTATCACCATTGTCCTCATAATTGTAATATTGCATCTAGAATAAAGAGTAAGACATGGCTTTCTAAATTACAAAAAACCAAAACAAAGGATATGATCAGAAGAAATTTTCTTATATCCCAAGGCTATGAAGTGATTACCATTCAGGAATGTGAATTTATTTCTCAAATAAAACCTAAATGCAGTAAGATATATGATAAATATTTGCCATCATACTACCAAAGGAATAAGGGTCCATTGTCATTTAAAAAAATAATTAAAGACATAAAGAACGGTAGGCTATTCGGTGCTGTGGAGGTTGATATCAGAGTTATACCTCAATTTATCGAAAAATTTCAAGAATATCCCCCATTTTTTTGCACTTACAATGTTGAAATGGATGACATAGGACCTCATATGCAGCAGTACTGTAAGGAAAATGGCATAGAGTTTTCACACAAAAGACTATTAATTAGTGGACTTAAGGCGAAAAAGATATTACTTGCTACTCCACTTTTACAATGGTATTTGAATAATCATTGTGAGATAGAGAGGATATATCAGCTGGTTGAGTACCAACCACTTACCTCTTTCAAGTCTTTTATAGACACCGTCACCATGCATAGAATTAGAGGAGATCAGAATCCTGATAAAGCAATTATTGGGGACACATACAAATTGTTAAGCAACTCCAGCTATGGATCTGTTTTAATGGACCGTTCTAAACATACACAGACAAGATATATGTACAACAAGGTCAAGGTCACACAAATGATTAATTCGCCCAATTTTAAAACTCTAGAAGAATTAAATAACCAAATTTTTGAAGTTGAATCCTATAAGAAAACTATTGTAATGGATAACCCCATTCAAATTGGGTTTTTCATTCTACAATATGCTAAATTAAGAATGCTAGAATTCTTTTATGACTGCATTTCCAAATATTTTATTGAAGATAGTTTTGAACTCACAGAAACAGACACTGATAGTATATACATGGCTATTAATCAAGCAAGCATAGACGAGTGTATTAGATCCTCACACCATGATAGATATCAGAAAGAAATTTTTAAATCTTGCTCAGATGAAAAAAGTCCCACCTGGTTTCCTAGAAGATGTTGCCAGCGCCATCTGGTGGTCGATGGGAGACATGTTGGTAGTTATAAGCGGGAATGGGAGGGCGTTAAGATGGTATCACTGTGCTCTAAGTCATATATAATAGAAGATGCTAATGGAAATCAAAAAGTATCATGTAAAGGTATTTCCAAAAAGAACCTGAAAGATCCAATGCAAAAATTTCAAGAGGCTCTACACAACAAGACCACAATTGAATCCAATAATGTCGGATTTCGGATCAGAAAGTCGGATATATACACCTATTCGCAGGATAAGATAGGTTTTAATTATTTCTACTGTAAAAGGTAGGTGCTAGCCGATGGCGTTTCTACCAAACCCTTAAATATTACATTATCACCCTGGGAGTCTACTAACCTAGTTGTGGATAAAGCCCACCATCCATTATCTAACCTTTACTCATGTGAAATGAAAAATGGGGATAATAACTATCATTCAGCTGAACAAATGTTTTATCATCTTTTGGCTAAATTTTACAATCAGGTCGATCTAGCTACTAAGATAAAGGAATCTGATGACCCTATAGAAATACAGGCAGTTATTGGGAAATATGGAAAATTATTAGCCAATCAATTTGAAAAGGAGAGAATTATGAGATTCGTTATTATGCAGAAGATACATCAAGTTGATCAGTTCAGGAATGAATTGTGTAATGCAAAGGATAAATGCATAATTTATAAACAAATGAATTTAGGGAAAAATGAAGAGACATTTTGGGGTACTCCTCTGTCATCAAGATTAGCTCAGGTTATTTCTCTCTCTTCAATATCTGGCAACAACTTTATGGGACAAATTCTCATGGAATATGCCACAAAAATTAACCAAGAGTCACCATAAATCAGCATATCTTTATTGGCTTCAGAATGACAAACCTGACAAGAAATTACCTATTGATACACTTTTAACTGAAATTCATCAAGAAGAAATTAGTTACAATTTTTTCGTTATCCGATAAATCGGAGCTAAATCCTTGTAGTATTTTTTGAAAGGACATGAACCTGCAGGAATAGAAGCTGTAGTATAAACAAAACAATGCACATGTATTAGTATTGTATGCCTGTAATCTACTGTTATTGTACATATATTTACTCCTGTTACCTATTAATAAATTATGTATGAAATTTTTTGGTGGTTTTCCTACTGAATCAAAATGTTCAACTATGTCTTTTTCCTTATAATGTAGTACAATCCAATGACTCCCCGCCTCCATGGACCTGTCTTGATTTACAACAATTAAAGAATTAGCAGGAATATTCTTGGGAATCATATCTAGTGGATATATCCCACGAAACCGCCTCTCAATCATTCTGTCACTTGTCATTAATCTTGCAAGGGTATTGGAATCCATTATTCAACACATGCACATTAGATTCAAGCTATATTGCCCAGTTATCCCTACTCTACCAACTTGTAAAACACAAATTCCTGTACTTCCACATCCTCTTACAGTTATATCTACTCTAACAATATCACGTGACCACATTAAATATAGGTGTTTACCCTTACGTTCGAAATAATCAAGGGTGCTTTCTCAGAAGCTCGGAATTTTTTTATTATCCGAAATCTGTCTCTGTGTACTACAGGTGTTTTCCTTTACATTCTAAATATCTAGGGTGCTTTCCTTGAAGCTCGGATTTTTGATGAGAGATCTCTCTGACGTTCGAAATCTGAGTATATAAACCAGTCATTCACATCACGTGGTCTGATAGATCTCAGCTCATAGTCACATTTCTACTCTGATCAATCCTAACTATTTCTGGAAATTTCGCATAAACTATGACATTAATAGTCTCTGCTAAGGCCTTGGCATACCTTAAGCTCAACCTAAGATGCCCTTTCATTGGACTTGACATAATTTTTCCACTGAGGAAACTCTGTATATCAAAAAGATAGAGTGCATAACCACCAGGATAATCTCCCATATGAATTATGATTCCTTTCTTGCGATTAAGGTCGCTGTCCAATAAGCTCAGATAAGACGCCACATAATTTTTTTCCTCAAAGTTAGGTTTGAGGGGTCTATTAGGTACTGGTTGACCATCCACAGTGACCTCCAGGTAATTGGCATTCATATGCTGAAAATTAAAGGGATTTTTACTAAAGTCACCTGAATAGGCAGAATTTGACACCATTCCTATTATCAATTTACTTGGTACCTTACCATGAAAGATATTATCTGTCATAAAGGTTTGAGAACCAGCAGCAACACTGAAACTTTTTATGTCACTCCTCCAGAAGGGGTATATTGCAGGTGCTAATTTTAGAGCCTCGTTATGTGCTACAATTACAGAGGGGTTCAGTCCTACATGACAGACCTTTAACACAGCTGACAGTATCTTTAATTTATAGACCTTCACACCATGTCTCATTAATCTGAAGTCATTCCCTGCCTGAAATAACTTAACATTGATAGCCACACCGTTTAAAATAGCTCTGTTTTGACCAAAGGCAAAATCTAGGTACAAGGATCCTTCTAAAGTTATTGACCCCCCATCTTTGGTTTTTTCTGCTCTATAAGTAAACGCTGGATTACCCCCTAAATAAGTGACCATTTCCATTTTTTCGGGTTGATCCTTATGAAATAAAACAGCCTGGCCTTGAGAATTGATCATATCAGTAGTTGTCCCCAAAAGAAAATCTATCATAGCCTTATATGGATAGTTTACACCTACATCTGGCGAAATTACTTTTTGATTTAAAGACAAATCTATTTGTCGAAATATTGAATGTAGAGTCAGATTAACGGGGGCAACCTGATCCGAGGTATCTAAAGGTTGCCCTTGGTCACCCCTCTCATCCTTGATCGGATTCCCATCTTCTGTAGTTAAAACGTAAGTAACCTGCAACCTAGTCTTAGCCAAATTTATGTAATCAAGGGAGGTACCAGGAATATTAAATTCTATGGCTCCACTTTCAGATATTGTAGCAATAGGGTTAAATTCAACCCAATATTCCCTCTGAATTGACTTGTCAATTGGTGGGGGTTGAAACAGACTTAGAGATGTCTGAACTACATCCATATTGAACTATACCCACCCCCTTTGATTTTTTTTTTGATTTTTTTTTTTTTTAATTAAACCTTTTTGGGTCCTGGTTATATTAACAATTTTTTTCTTTCCACCTTTCTTGGACCTCAACACTTTTTTGGGGGTTTTAGTATTTTTCCCCTTTTTCCTGGTTTTGCTTTTGATTGATGATGTACTCCCCCAAACTGATTGTACTTTCCTTTTTTACCCCTATTTATAGCCTTTTCTTGTTTAACCTCACTCCGAGCCTGTTCTACTGCCGCCTGGGTAGGAGTGACCACTGATATGTCTACATTACTCGTTTTCTCCCCCTCTCCTGTTTTATTTTCCAGTTTTAGGTCATTATCAAGATTATAAAATTTCTTATGAAAATTTATCTTTCCTTGCATGCATCTGTTACAGAAATCGAGATATTTATTCATTTTTAATAATCCCTCTGTAGATGTAATGTCAGCTGTAGATCCTCTGTCATAATAGATGGCACATTCATGCTCTTGTCTCTTATATATATTTGCAAGCGCGTGAAGTTTTTTTGAGCTAGTGGAATATAATATCTCTTAGAAAAATTAACCGACTTTGATGAATCAGTCAGATAAATCATTCTCAAGATAGGTTTCATTGAATTTTGGAAATATGAATTGTCACAAATATCACAAAATATATACAAAGTTTCAGTACTTGATACATTTAAATTGAGATCAGATAGCCCCACCAACCATCTACCGGTTAGATTTAATCTCTCACCCAATTCAACAATGAAGGTATGAGGTTTATTGTCTGGATGATAACTCTTAGAATCAGCTGAGGAAATAAATAAATAAATATCCTTACTACACATTTTCTCCTTTTAAATGTGTAGCATCATAATCTCTCCAAGGATTTCGTTTCCTTCCTTTCTATTTATATGAGATCGAAACTGATTTATGCCCGACCTTGACCTAGATTCGCGTTTGGATCCCATCACGTGATGTTTGCGCAAACATATATAACTAAGAGTCCAACAGTTGATACGCCAGTTAGACAGGCTAGTTTATATCCTGTAAATCGCTCTTGGGAATCCAGGAGTTGAATTTATCTGGCCACCCCTTCCATTTCACCAGAACCTCAGAAATTCTATTCCTTTTTCTTTTTTGCAGTATTTTCTCAATCTTATAAATTACATCACTGTCGATATAGGCCATCTGTAACTCTGGTTCATAAAAATAGGATTCTATAACTTCATTGTTATAGTCTTTCAATTTATACATTGGTACCTTCTGATTCATTTTCCTCTCAACAATAGTAAAAATCTCTCCAGACCATCTTTCAGAATACTCTCTGTCAAATTTTTTTTTAATGTAACTGATCTTTACTTTGTCACCTAATTTGAATTTATATCTTTTGGTATACAGTTTTCTTGAGGAATTATTTTTAGTTTTATTTCTATAATTTTTGGCGGAAGAGCTCGGCTTATTTAAATCGATAGCATATTGTCTCTTCCATAAGATAAAACTGTCAACATCTTGTGCATCAGAGGGAGACATTTTGATGGACCTATGATATGACTGGTTATAGCTGTAAGTTAGATCTCGTAATATTTCCATCCATCTGTAGGTTTCTTTATTTGTGAAATACTTAACAATTTTCAATTTTATAGTTTTTATTACTCTCTCAGCAAAATTTGCCTTTGTTTCGTAAAATGTGAATATATGATCTATTCCTTTATCAGTTACAAATTTCCTCATATCTCTGTTTAGGTATTCGCTTCCTTGATCACTTCGTAATTTTTTAGGTTGCTCATCAATAGTGTTGATTAGGTGATTTAAAATATAAACCATTTCCTTACCAGTCAAAGTTTTCAGAGGTGCTGTATACAGAAATCTCGTAAATATATCTATAAATACCACAAAATAGCCATAGCCATCATTGTATTTCTTGTATTGATTCATATTTGCAGTATCTGTGTCCCATTGATAATTTTTTGAAAAAGCCAACAGCCTAGGTCTTTGAAATTTTCTTCGAGCTGGATAATGAGATGTATAAGCTTCTTGTTTGCTTAACCAAACTTTCAGTTTTTTAGGTTTGATGTTTTTCCCCTCCTGTTTTATAAATTTGTAAATCTTTTGAAAACCGCTGAAAGCTACAGGACTCCGAGGGCTGTAATATATATCCTTGAGGTAGTCGCCCTCCTCATCTGATATTTTTGTTCCAGAATCTGACCCATTCTGGATCCTTGTTTCCACCTCTTCCTCCACTGGAATTTCTGACCGCTCTATCTCTATATTTTGAAATTTTTTTTTTTATCTACCTCTAGATAATGATTGGGTAGACCAGGTGGAGGGTCTTGTCTTTTTATAATTTTATCACCCTTTGTGGAGGTGTCTTGATTTTTTATAATCTTCTGCCCCTCCTCACTATTTTTCTCTTCTAATGCTGATTCATTTTTACTATCGGTCCCCGTTTCAGAGATCTGATTTTCTCTCAAATTTTCAAATTGTTCTTTAGGGACCAGTATGAATTTATTCATTTCAGAATTATTTTTAAATATTTCGCTATTGATCCAAGGAGATCTGAAAAAACCTTGTAATTCCTCCTAGCAATTTTGTCTCTATTGACTGGTGATTGAATAAATTTTCTTAAAATTTTAATATTCTTATGGAACTTGTTCCTAGTTTTATTGGATAGAGGCAGTCTAAATACGTTATAGAAGATTTCTGCTAAAGACTGTAGGTTTCTCCTTCCAGCATGTGTCAATATATGTTTATTAAGATTCAGATTGTTATCTAATAGCAGATATATATAATGTTTAGATTTTTTTAGGTTTCTTGACATATCTTCTCAATTTCATATCCTAGAAATATATGGCATCCTCAAGCTGTTTGTACAAATTGAAAACTAAGCAGGAATTGCCTCTGATGCTTACTTATATACGATTGCTAGTTCTTTTGGAAATATATTTGACCTCAACATATAGGAACTATCAGAGGCAGGAGCGAGGTCGATCAACAGATAACTAAAAGGTGAAGCAGTGGCATCTCTATAGGCCTCTAATAATTTCTTACAAATACCCAACTGTGACCCGAAATGTCTGATTTGATGTACATCTCTTGGATTTTTAAAAAGTATAAAATAATGAGTATTCAGAGATATATCTCTGCAATATTTGCCCTGATGAAATAGGTTCTGTAAAATTAAAAATACACTAATATTTCTGTGATGCGCCTCTCGAGAAAAAAGATTGGCTATGAATGCATTGTTCAAAGCCGAAAACTGTAGGTCATCTATAACAATTAATTTGTGCTTGTCATCTGCAATCGATTCTAAATGTTCTTGGGTAGGTAAATCCTTAATAAATTCGACATTAGGAGCCTCTATGGTATCAAAAAGTTTTTGCCAAACCCCATAGAAATAATAAACCCTATAAACAGGTTCATTGAACATGTATCTTAGATTTCTCAAAACCTTAAATATAAATGTAGATTTTCCCGATGCTGTAGGTCCTGATATAATAGCTGTACAAGGCGATAAAAATGGTATAGAGGTCATTCTGGTTGGTTTCCTTTATCAGCAATTAGATTGATAAATTAGGTGTTTACAACCTAACCTCTCACCTCCTAAATATAAATGTCAGGATATATTGCGGTTATTTATAGGCAAACGAATTTGAAATGCATGTAACATATGCATACTATTTGCATCTATTTCTACCTCTCATTTGTTTGCACACTTTAACGTAGGTAGTTTTGAAAATAGGCTGGACTAGAACACTACAGGCAAATAAACAGAATTGAAATGATGAGGAAAGATAGATATTTTTGTGTTTTTTACATATCCCTGATACTTTCCTGGGATATGGGTGCAACCACTAGCTGTATACAAGATTTCTGTAGTTGTGATGATGAGTCAATTTTCTGTTTAGATGTGATCACCCCCTCTTTTATATATAGACCCAGTGTGAGTAGACTGCATATGGAGAGGGTACAAGTTCTGGGTATGCAAAATATATTTAATTCTCTACCCTCTCTAGAATATTTAACTTTAATCAACATGCTGTATTTCAACTGCGACTGGATAAAGGATATGCCTCAACAAATAAAATTGATGGGTAATATGTGCCAATCTGACTGGGGGAGCAGTACTCCAACACGAGGTGAGTAACTGATTATGACAGATTGAAGTAAAATTTGTTCCATTTATATATGAAAGATGTTTGGATCACGTGATGGGATCTAAAAAATCTGAGGTTTCAATATAAACCCTTTATTGGTTGATTTATTTAGGTCAAGGTCGGTTACAGTTGCATTTGGATCCCATCGTGGATCATATAAAAGCTAGATTTCTGTCGTCAACAACATATGAAAAAGAAAAAAAACCTGTGATATTTCAGACCTTTTCATATTTAATCTCGACTCAAATATAGTATGTAATATATATTTTTTTATTTACTCTGTAGATTACCCAAGCATTGATAGTAGTACCCCAAGAACATATCCTGGGGACATCACCTCCAAGTCAATAGTCACAATTCAGGGTAAATCGGGAACCACCAATGAGGAGATCTTGAGTTCGAGTTCAAAGGACGACATTTTGCATTCAAAAACACCTGCCTCCTCATGGAAACCTACATATCAGGATGTTAGCATTGAAAACAGACCTAGTAGCACGGATATAGGCACCATGGGTAGAGACACATCCTCATTCACATACAAAAAAACTAGCTCCTATAATTCCAAATCCACTGAAGAAACATCTCCTGTCTACCAATCAGGGGTCACTGTGGATGCTCTTGTTCAGGGGCATTCGAAATTGGTTATATTTTTAGCATCCATCCCCAGCTCCATCCTAGGCTTGCTTTTCATTGGTTTTTTTATCAAATGTCTATCACAGAAATTTCAATGGAGGCTACCTCAAAGGGGTGGAGGAGCTGGGAGAAGAATGAGGAGAAGGAGATCTAGAGAGAGAGCTCGAATTGTGCGTGATGTAGGGATGATGCAAATCACCAGTGTTATCAATGAGGGCAATTTGGAAGGAATAGAATTGCAGGAATGGTAGGACAATCAATGATAACAGTTAAAAAAGTTATGTAAAGATGTATTTATATATAAAAATATATATGTTGACGAAAAAAAAACCATAGATATTAAATATGAATAAATTTCCTATATGTATATAGTTCGAGTCTATTTTGCTGTCAAATTATAGCCATTACATGAAACCAAGCTGTTGTCAAAATGATCGAGCTAGAAAACAAACACCTACAGAGAGTGCACTATGGAATGAGGAAGAATGTAGCCTCTGCGAACTGTCCGAAATTGTAGGTAAAAGGCTTATACATTATTTAATTTCTATTTACCTCGGTGAATTTTGACTGTGACGTCACATGCCCATGACGCAATTATGTCATGACGTATTATGTATGAATTTTCTGCGTTTCAGAAATTCATCATTGAAACGAAGAAAATGGCGGGTTATAATATCTTGGTTAATTTTCTGATAAGTTTGTGGATAACCTATGTATTGGACTATACAAATTGCTATCACGTGAAATGTAGATTTCATAAGAACAGTATTACTGGTACAGTGGAAGGTCTAGAGGGATATGAAGAGTTTAAAGACTTCTTGAATCGATGTGGTGATGAAACTATTAAAATATTGTTGTACACGAACTGCTATGTAGGGTATCTGTCTCTTCCTGTCGAAAGGATCCAAGTGAATTGCCCATCATTGAAGCGCTTATATTGGTATTGTAAAGGCACTTGTGTCTACACAAGGTCCGCTGTTTATGTTGAGGGTTGTACAGAAGGTAAATTTTGGTTATATTTCTGTAATCTATAAAGAATATAATATATATATATATAATAATTTTTTCAAAAATTTATTTTCGCAGATAATTCCTTCTCAGATGTTCATATTTACGAGGAATATTCAGGAAATGATATTGTTAATGGTTTCCATGGATTTGCATTGAACTATGTTGTAGGTATAAATTGTGGGTGTAAATTGAAATATTATTAGCAAGAATATTTGCAAGATATCATTTGTATGTGTATGTCGGAGGTACAGTGTTTCACATCACAATGCTTCGTATAAATCAACCTGTATTCATGTAATCTTTCATCGAAAACAAATATTTCAGATGTTAATTTATGTATATATTTCACAGTCCAGGAGATGGAGCAAATAACCAGGAGTAGCATCCAATATGCAGTGACAGAGGAATCACAAATTAATATATCTCCACAGCTGAATCTTCTGTTTCTTCTTCCCCTCAGCCTTATTGGACTACTGTTTCTTGCATATATTCTAAAGAAATTTAGGCATGATATCCTCAATAGGATATATAGTTGTATTATCCTCTTCATATGCAGGTGTTGTTTCTGTCAAAATTTAGAAAATGCTTTATCTCAGGATACTTTAACAATTACATCATCTTCATGCGATTCAAAGAATACTACTAGCCTGAAGAGGAGATTGAGCAGCAATTTAGAACATGGAGTGAGTACTGAGAGTTCATCTGACAGTAAAGAATCATTAACCTCCAAGGAAATACCATGGAATAGTATGATAGGGACTGAGGCAAATAATATTCGCAAGAAAATTTTATTTGATTCTGATTTCGAATCAGCACATAGCGATTCCAAACCTTCTATGATCAGTGAGGTATCCACACCTCCCTCCTCCATTATAGAGAGATGTAGTATAGAAACAAACACACATTCAAACCCATGCGCGGACAGAATTGAAGACAAGTCCACACAAGTTAGCAAGGACGAACTGTGTAACTCGGATTGTGAGGATTCATCCACAACAACTACTCCAGACTGTAGTGATTCCAATAATAACTACCTTATCACCAGATCCGGGAAGAGGTTCTATAAAGACATATGAAAACTAGAATTTACTGTTTTAACTTTTTATTATACACAAGAATATCTTTATTGCAACATTTAATTAAGTGGATGTACCAAAAAGGAAAAAAAGAAATGAAAAATAATTCATCATTAGATACAGAGATATCCTACAGTAATACGTCGTCAAACCACCTCCCTTATGTTATAATGTCAATTAAAGATGATATTGCACACAGTTATATTTTGAAATGTTTTGAAATTAATCTTTTTAATATTTGAAGTCAACATATTGCACTAATATAACCAGTTTTTTTTTTTTTTTTTTTTTTTTATATATATATATATTTAATTGTTAGCTTTGTGTTTGAGGCAATAGACACACTTAAATATCCAAAAGTAGATTGTTAGCATTCTGAAAGTTTGTAATTAGCAGAGACATATATAATAAGCTGTATAAAAAAATTGTGCATGCATTGGTCTCATTGTAAAGAATGTTCATTAAAGTAATATTAAATTTGAAAAAAACAAAAACATCTGAATATTTATTTCTTGGCTAAGGTACTATGGGTGTATATCTAAAAAAAGAAAAAAAAAAAAACAAAACC